>JAJGOT010000327.1:437500-695000 GCA_022457155.1 Cladopsammia gracilis
TGGACGATTCCGTTTTTGTAACTTTTCCTCCGTGGAGATCAGATATCATATTAATAGTGCGAGCAATGCGAATTGAGAATTTTATTTAAAAGAGCGCTTGCTTCTATTATCCATAAGATTCTTTTTATAATACTAATTGTTTACATTTTCGTTGAAGAAAAGACAAAATGCGATTGTCTTGCACGTTTTAAGTTGTTCAATGTTGATATGAAGTTGTCACGCGTTCTTCGATGCACAACACGACTGAACGGGATAGACAAAGCATACTTCGACAGAATAAATTTGACCGTAACATGTTTTTAATCTTTTTTTTTTTTAATAAATGAGCGATGTTATTGTCAAACAGAAAGGTTAATGAAAGTGGACTGTCAAACTCGAACCCATTCCGGTCCAGTCGTCAGATGTTTTCTGCTTGTCGCGGTTGACACGAAATGATCGACTTGTTTAATAAGAACATAACTTGAGGTCATATTTCAAGCTTTGTCAGGTCTTTTTAATTACAACTAAATATCAGGGTAACAAAGGAGTTGTAAAAATCACTCAAGCAACAAACGTGAAACAAAAGAAATATATCGCACCTAACTTCAAAGCACTTGCGCTCGTGTAGAGTCAGCAGCTTCATCGGAAATTGTTAGGTCTGTGAGTGATGAATATTCAATGAGAAAGAACAATAGTGAGCATATATGAATAATAATCGACCCACAAAATGTGGGTACACACTTAAAGCGTGATGAAGTTGTCATGAAAGTTTACAATTATTATCCTGAGAGGCTAGTCATTTCCGGTTACAAGGCATCCTGAGTTAAAGCTAGTCATTTCTGGTTACAATAATACAAGGTCAGTTCCGGTTTGCAGTCCTTTCTGGTTTGCACATGATTACTTTAGTCATTTCTGGTAATGAATGATGAGTTGCCAGTAGCTAAAAATTTAATTATTAGAGTCACAAGCTTTGACTGTTGTATTTCACAAATATTCGGATGACACCACAAAGCAGAAAATTTCTGTTCGCGGTGGGGGGGGGGGGGGGGGGGGGTACTCCCATATATGAGCTATATAGGTATGTGCCGCTGTGAAGGGTATGGTTTTCAGGCAGTTTAGTCTGGGATAGGGTATAGTAATCAGAGATTTTCGGTCTAGAATAGGGTATCATTTTCTACGAAACTGATCAGTTGCATGAAGAATTTAGTCTAGACGAGGTTTACTGGCAAATGGCATTTAATAATCGGTAAGGTGTGCTGTATGACATTTTTACTGACCCCTGGTATCTTAGACTGTGATAGTGAATGAGTTTCTGCAAAAAAGCGAGTCTAGAAAAGGTCTAGGATAGGGTAGGATTTTTCGGTGTTTAGTCTAGAATATGGTTGCAAAATGCAGCTAAAATGGTCTAGTATAGGTTAAGGTTCTCAGAGTCCCAGCAGCACACCCCTGCCCAAAATTTTGCAAAGTACCCCCCCCCCACCCCTCAATTTGCAACTGTGTTGTGATGTCATTCCTTATGTCCCTTACAGTGGCCCGAGAGTTCTTGGTGCTATTGTGAAAAGTTGCTTTATTTCGAAAAACCCATATACCATAAAGTATGGTCGTAAGGAAAAAGCGTGCTCGCATGTCATTCTCGTCGACAGCAGAAATCCATTAGGTAATTAAAAGAAAATAGTCTTAACATCAACTAAAAACCTAGTATTGAATAGTGCCGATAGGGTGGGAGTGAAAACACCCCACACCCTTCCACAGGTTTAAATTTTAATCTAGCTTGGAAAGGCGTGGTAAACAGTTATCTGGTTCCACATTTGCAGTACCATTGCTAAACCAGACACCCAAGATTCGCATTCTTGACACCCACGTCAGGCCATAAGGAGTGTCCGGACGTTAGCACCAAGCTCCTAACTTCATGGCTTAAGTACTCTTTGCCACATTTAATTAATTTTAGTCCCTGTACCTGTCTCGTATTTGTGAAGTAAGGTAAACAATTTGTCTAAAGAAAAAATGTTGTTTACAAAACATGTGGAGTTATCCGCATATTGGCGAATTTTAAAACGCTTTCCTCAGGCTTCTGGAAGGAGAAAACCTTCAACAGTATCATCCTTTCTTATACTGGTAGCCAAAACGTCTGCGCATAAAATGTACAAAAGTGGAGACCAGGGATCTCCCTGCCTCACCTCCCACTCAAGTGGAATTTCTTTAGTCAAAAAACCATTAACTATAATTTTCATATTTGCTTGACAGTATAATGTAGATATTCAGCAAGATACCAGTTTCATTGGTAATATTTATATAATCTAGAGGGTCACGCAAGAGAAATAAATTCTCAAAAATCGTCCTACCTGGGAAGTAACAAGTTTGACCTTCTTGAAATAATCGAGGGTAACACTTTTGAAAGTCTGTTTGTAAGAGCTTTTGAACAAATTTTGTAATGAACATTGAGTAGCAAAATGGCCGGGCCACCAATTTTTGAGGTTTTTCTTATCATCTTTCTTGTAAAGTAATCTAGTCACGCTTCCTTACATTGAATCACTGAGAATTATTTTCCAAACTAAATTTATAATTTCGAACAGAATAGGGCCTAAAAGATCCCAGAATTTAGCATAAAATTCTTGAGGTAATTCGTCTGAGCCGGGGGTTTTCCCTGAAGAAAGTCCACGCATTGTGTGGGTAATTTCAGCCAAAGATAAAAATCCTTCGCAGGATAAAATTTTGCTCTCACTTAATCTGTTTTCAAGTTTGTTCAAAAATTCGGTTTGGACTGTTAAATTAACTGGTTCTTGCAAGTACAAATTACGGTAAAAATCGAAATGAGCCGGAGAAAAGGAACAAGCTTAACTAAGGTGAAACTTAATTAAGGTGAAAGGTCGGAAGCATAAGAATTAAGATTGACGACCGGGCTATTTTCAATTTTAGCAATTCTCAAAAAAAAAACAGTATTACCCGACAGTCTATATATATATATATATATATATATATATATATATATATATATATATATATATATATATATATATATATATATATATATATATATATATATACACAGTACATTTAGACCGTAGAAAAGTTCACAAAAACAACTTTTCTCTGTCTAGAATAACTAGTACGACTACTTTCCGAATAAAATACAGTTTTTGTTTGTCAAAAATTGCCCGAGAAACTGATTTGGAAATCAAAATTGCAAAAATACACAAACATGTTTGCATAAGGCGACGCAAGTGAAGACAGAAAATCTAAGTCTTGTTTTGTTTACATAAAATCGCTTTTCAATCTATGTAATGAATGAACAAACACATAAAAATGGACAACACAATCTTCTTTCGAAAAATTTTATTCAAATCTCCATAAGTTTATGTTTAAAAGCAAAACGTGTTCGAGGCTGAGATGTCTCCGATAAAAGAAATCAAAACAACTGAATTTAATTGAGCGCGTTCTTAACAATTCTCCCAAAAACTAGCGAGAACACAAAAAAGTCAATCACAGATTGTTATCAACATAAACTCCCATCGAAAAATGTATTTTGTTTTACCTTTAAGTCCCTCCACTGCTTGGAAATTGTTTAAATCTCCGCTTCTTCAGTTCTGAAACCCGAAGTGACAAACATCTTCCCGCATTGCTACCATCCTCTAAGCAAGATTTTATCTCTGAAAGCTCTTCTATTTCCACTATAGCAGCTTCTGAATATCCCTTAATTAGTATCCGTCTTGAGAAGCAAACCGCGAAAAAATTCAGGAGAATAATGTAACGTGCCGAAATTACCGAGCAGATCACCCACAAAACGACAGACGTTCTACACACGAGTTTATTACTTCTTCGACAACCGATCCCCTTTTGTCTGGGATTCAATTACAATGACGTGATAGTTACGCAACGACAACACAGTCACAAATAATGTCACGCATTCATTTCGCTACACTATCCCCCCTTACAAAAGGAACAAAACCCACAAAAAGTTTACTAGAGTCTTTAAAATGTCACTAATCTGCTAATCAGGTATTAAAGTAAAACAAAGTCTTAGTCCATGTGATAATCAGCTGACCAGACTGGTCTTCTCAGTGCTCGACGTGGTCTTCCTTGCACTGCCTTCTTGGCCGGAGGCACAGAGTCGGAGTCCTGCTGCTCGGTTGAATCGCCATGAGTAGAAACCGTATCCTTGGTGGATCGTACCTCTCCTTTGCCAGCCTTACTTTCTGTTAACCAGTTGACGAAACTATGGCCTTGGTACTGCTTTAGTCGATCAACGTGGACGACTTTCGGTCGCGACCTGGGCCCTTTCTGGATGCGGTAGATCAGGTCATCAAGGCGAGACGTTATCAGGTATGGTCCTTCCCATGGCCTCTGGAACTTAGGGGTTCTTCCTTTCTTGCGCGAAGGGTTATGTAGCCAAACGGGGTCCCCAGGCTTAAAGCCACGCTGCTGTGCTCTATGATCGTAGTTCCGTTTTTGCCGCTCACTCCCCAACTTTAGATTTTCACGGGCAAATGCATGGATTCGATCCAGTCGGGCCTGTAGGTGGTGGACATATTCGGTCTTGTCCGCATTAGCACTTCCTTGATCAGGACGTCCAAACTCAAGGTCAATTGGTAGGTCGATCTGCCGCCCAAACATTAGCTCGCATGGGGTAAAGGAAGTGGTTTCGTGAACAGCGGAGCGATAAGCCATCATGAGAATTGGCAAATGGCTATCCCAATCTCGCTGATTCTCCGCTACAAACTTGGACAACATGGCTTCTATGGTCCGGTTAAATCTTTCAATCATTCCGTCGGACTGTGGGTGGAGGGGTGTGGTTCTAGTTTTATCCATCCCCAGTGTCTGGCACATTTCTTGAAACACCTTTGACTCGAAATTTCTTCCCTGGTCGGAATGTATCTGCCTCGGGATGCCAAAACGTGCTACGAACTCTTCAACTAGAACTCGCGCTACGGTTGTAGCTTCTTGATTAGGAATCGCATAGGCTTCCGTCCACTTCGAAAAGTAATCCCCAACGACAAGGATGTACTTATTGCCACGATCTGACACGGGCAGTGGTCCCAAGACGTCCAGTGCCACTCTCTCCAGGGGGGAACCCACGTTGTAAGTTCGCAAGGGCGCTCGGGGCTGGCGGGTTGGCCTTTCCCTGGAGGCACAGAGGTCGCATTCCCGACACCAGTCCTTAACGTCTTTCGTGCTTCCGGGCCAAAAGAACCTTTCTTTAACTCTTCCCAGCGTCTTCTTGATACCCAAGTGCCCTGCCGTTTCCTTGGTGTGGAGGTCGTAAAGGACATCCTTTCTGAGACCGGACGGTATTACAAGCTGCCAACGGACCTCGTCTCCAGCTTCAGATTCCCATCGTCGATAAAGGACACCGTCTCGTAGTGACAGACGTTCCCATTGACTCCAGAAAGCCTTGATTGATTTGTTTTCGATCGACACCTTTTCCCATGAAGGACGAGAACTGCAAGATTCCTTCCACGTGATTATTTTCCTTAAGTCTGCGTCGGCCAACTGACTGGTCCGAAAATCACTCCTGTTACCCATAGCAACACAGGCCTGCTTGGAGGTGTCGCTTCCGGTGAGGTTCTGTTCGGTCCTGGGCTCAGATTTTGGATCGGGTTGAGCAGTCCTACCATTGCCCCCCATGGGCTTCTCTGGACCTTGAAGTGCGCAACAGGGTATGACGTCTAAGCTTGTATTAGAATCTTCTTCTAATGTGCGTTCTCTCTTTTGTTCGAGACGATCGCAGTACCGGCAGTCACCGCATGGCCTTCTTGAAAGGGCGTCAGCATTCCCATGGTGTACACCAGAACGGTGTTGGATCTTAAAGTCGTAAGTCCCCAGAAGTTCTAACCACCTGGCGAGTTGGCCCTCTGGGTTTTTGAATTTAAGCAACCATTTTAAAGCACGATGATCTGTACGGACGAGGAACTGCCTTCCACACAAGTAGTGGTGGTAAGTCTTTACTGCCACAATAACCGCCAAGAGCTCTTTGCGGGTCACGCAGTAGTTCCTCTCACTCTTGCTCAGTGACTTACTGTGGAACGCAATCACCTTCTCTTCCCCCTCCTGGATTTGGGACAGTACTACACCAAGACCAGTGTTGCTTGCATCAGTGTCCAGGATAAACGAGCCATCAACTGTTGGGAAGGCCAGAATGGGGGCTGTCGTTAACAAGGATTTTAGCCGGCAAAACGCGTCTTCGCACTCGCTGGTCCATCGAAACTCTCTCTGTTCTTCGGTAAGCTTGTAAAGGGGCCTGGCAATGTCAGCGAAACCACGAACGAAGCGCCTGTAGTACGAGCAAAGGCCCAGGAAGCTTTTGACGTCTTTGGCTGTTCGTGGGAGAGGCCAATTACGTACCGCATCGATCTTCTTGGGGTCGGTAGACACCCCTTGGTCGCTCACTACGTGGCCCAGGAAGGGAACAGATCGCTGAAGAAGAACGCACTTCTTTGGGCTTAATTTAAGACCTGCATCACGTAATCGCTGTAATACCGTGCGGAGCCTCTGAATGGCCTCTCGAAACTGACGACCATGGACTATGATGTCGTCCAAGTAGAGATGGCAGACCTCCCAAGGGAGACCGGACAACACTTTTTACATCAGACGCTCGAATGTTGCCGGGGCATTGCAGAGTCCAAAACTCATAACCGTGAACTGGTACAGACCGTTTCCAGTCGTGAAGGCAGTCTTCAGCTTGTCATGCTCGTCCATCGCAACCTGCCAGTAACCACTACACAGGTCTAGGGTAGAAAACCATTTGCAGCCGGCTAGCGCATCCAAGCAGTCGTCGATCCTTGGCAGAGGGTAACTGTCCTTGATTGTCACTTCATTCAGCTTCCGATAATCAACGCAGAAACGGGTGGTCCCGTCTTTCTTTCTGACCAAGACTATAGGAGACACCCAGGGACTTGACGACGGCTCAATCACTCCCTTCTGAAGCATTTCCTGGATAAGAGTGTCGGCTTCAGCTCTCTTATGTAACGGAAGGCGTCTTGCCGGCTGACGGATGGGCTGCGAGGATCCAGTGTTGATCTTGTGTGTTACCAAGCTGGTATGGCCAAGGTCATCAGAGGAGACGGCAAATACGTCGGCAAACTCAGTCAACAGCTGGGCAATTTGAGAGCGCTCCTCGGGGTCCAGTTGATGTGTGCTGCGCTCGAACAGGTCTAGCAGGTGCTCAGGGACACTATCGGGCTCTATTGCAGATGTCACTTCACCACCCTCCTCCTTTACTTGGCAGAGAGCCACGCTGTTGTGGTTGCCGTCAGGTTGGTCTACAAGTTCGACAGGTTCACATATCGCCGCCACGGTGTCCTTGTACAAGGTGCAAGGAGAATCCGTCGGGTTTAGCACTCGCAATGGGACAACGCCTGAAGCTGTATCTACCAGGCTTCTAGCCAACATCAGTTGGTTGACTTCCATCAGTCTTGCCGTGGGTTCAAGTAGTCCTAGAACAGGGGCACAGGGACCAACTATTTTGCCAGCTATTAGTGCCTCGCTTCTAGGGGGTACGACTTCTGTACGGTCAACGGAAACTCGAAAACAGCTGGGGGTAAGCGGTTTACTTTGCTTAGCTTCCGTGGCATTCCCAAACTGTAACTCGTAGAGGCCACCCTTAAGCACCAGTTGGCAGTCATATTGACGGATGAAATCCAAACCAAGGATCCCCTCGGGTTCAATGTCCGCGACCCACAACGGATGGTCGAGTTCCCGGTCGCCTATTTTGAGTGTCATTCTCCCACGTCCCAGGAATGACGAAGTACGTCCGTCGGCCAATTTCATGGTGTCATGAACGTTTTCGAGTTTTCCAGGGGTTGATGCTGATGCGCGAGAGATGATTTCCCACTTTGTAGACTTAAGGATGGTGATGTTGGCACCTGTGTCCACCAAGAACTTGACAGGTATGTCATGCACAAACCCCGTGACATACAGGCCATCTGTGTTAGCACCCACTGAATCTGTTTTCACGGAAGGTAACGCGGGCCTTAGTGGTGATTGTTCTGTCGGGTTCCGGCCCTTGAACTCGACAGCGTCTCGTTTCCCGGACGCTCCTGAGATTGTTGGAAAGTTGATCTCCCCGAGGGCATAGGCAATCGATCTCCAGGCCGTTTAGGGCAGTACCGTTGAATGTGCCCCTTACCGCCACAGGCCCAACACTCTGGGGACGTCCAGGTCCTCTGCCAACTCCGTTGCGAGTTGTCTGATCCACCTCTTGGTTGCTGGACCAGCCTTTGCACCATGGTTTTAAGCTGATTAACCTCTTGCCGGAGTGCTGAGTCGACTGGCTGAGGGTTCTGCGAAGTTACCGCCTGCACTATCTTTGTTGCACCTCCGCGTTGTTTTTCAGCCGAGAAAAACGCCTCAACCTCAACAGCAGCATCCAATGCCTCCGTGAGAGTGCCTGGTTTCGCTTGATGAACCTTCCAACGTAGCTCGGGGTCACCCATTGCCTCGATGAACTGGTCTTTGGCGATTGACTCTCTGATGGAAATTGGGGCATCGGGGTAGGCTTGCCTTGTAAGGCGCCGGATTGCTTGGGCCAGTTCTGGAAGGGTTTCTGCAGGTTGCCTAGAGCGGCTTCGTAGAGAAACCCGAAACATCTCTGTTCTGTTGGATGTCCCAAACCTACTATCGAGCGCCGCCACAAGGTCTGAATAGTTAGTACGCTGGGTCTTGTCGAGATCACCAAGCACTGCCTGAGCTGGGCCGCTGAGGCTGACCGCCAGGTAGGCGGCTTTGGTCCGCCTATCCCATCCGTTGATGTCGGAAACCAGCTCAAACTGGGCTTTATAATCCTCCCATGAAGATGAACCATTGTAAGCCGAGGGACGGACACGTGGCTTTTCTTGTTGCTGAGAAGGCTGGCGATATTGACTAGCTGAAAGAGGTGCCGGTAGAGCGCGAAAATCTTCATCCTCGGGCTCTGCAAACAAATCGGGAACACTCGGCGAGGTCGCACAACGACTGGTGCCTACTGGAACGTGACAGTCACGCTGCTTAGATTCAAGGGCATCGAGGCGTTCGCTCAGTACACTAAGCCGATTCTCTACAACACTATTTTGTCTGTCCATCCCTACACTTAGCGCCGATATCGCTTTTAGGACTTGATCCACAGTTGAGTCGCTGGTTTGTCCTGCTGGAGTGCTGGTCGCGACTGGTTCCGGTGATTTCGCCAGTACTGCATCACTGGTCGTGGGACGCTGCCACCAATGTAACGTGCCGAAATTACCGAACAGATCACCCACAAAACGACAGACGTTCTACACACGAGTTTATTACTTCTTCGACAACCGATCCCCTTTTGTCTGGGATTCAATTACAATGACGTGATAGTTACGCAACGACAACACAGTCACAAATAATGTCACGCATTCATTTCGCTACACTAACGACTTTAATGTAAATGGTTTTCTCCGCTAAACACAGCAGTGTTTTCCCAGGTGACGTGAAATTGCAATGTTGTTGGGTGGCGTCATACGCGCATGTTTTGCGACGGTCTACGCGCCTGCGAGTTAGCCCTAAGCGACGGCGGTCGGCGACAGCGGCAGGCACACAACGCGCCCACGAAACATTCCGCTAGCCATGACCATGAAAAATGACGGCCATGGGTTCTATGGTTCTCTGGTTCTATGAGTATGGAGCTGCGCAGCCGGGCCTTCGGCCGGGCGAGAGCTCCGCTATAACTGCTGGTGCTCACAAAAATCCATTGTAAGGATGGTTGCAGAACAATATCATTCGCAGCTTACATTAATTGTAACAGCTGTGCACCGTTGTGCGCATGAGCAGAATTGTTTGCAGGCAATTATTCGCAAGTCACATGGTGGGCTCTCAGCCAATGAAAATGATTTTTATCTTTTCATTTTGTTCCAATGTTTACAGACAGTTACTGTGCTGCTACTGTTACCGGGGCCACTTAAACTAAACTAACCAATCAGAGTACGGGAAACAAACAATACATTCGAACTAAAATCATTTTAGCCAATCAACGTTCAAAACAAAAAAAATCAGCAAAAGATAACTTGTCAAAAGACTACGCGAAGGAATCCTATGGATGAATACCAGTTGCATTCGAGAAGGTTTCTTCCTGCTGCTTTTTATGGCTGTGCGAGGGTTGAAAGGGATGCATATTTGAAGCCAGGGAGAAGAAAATAGTGAGCAATGCGAAAAGCGGTCATTGGGCAGTCGCTCCGCAAGTGTATTTTTACGTTAACTTCCAATAATTATTATCAATTCTACATCGTTAGCCGTTAGCTAGCCGTTCAAAAAAAATCTTTAGCCTTTCAAAAAATTTATTCAGCTGTTTGAACGGCTTGGGTTATCCGTTCGGATAAAATATTCAGCCATTCAATAGGCTAATGCACTATCCATTTAGACACAAACGAACGGCTACACTTATCCGTTCACAAACAATTAAAAAGATTTTCAGCCATTTCAATGGCTATCGAAAGAGCTCTAGTCTTTTGGCCAGTGACTTAACAGTTGATTTGTTTTTGTTTTCGTTAGCTCACCACGCCATTTGCATATGTCAAAAGTAATTTGAAACCTTTTGGATATAAACATCTCGCTATTCACATGCATTAGAGTACGTAGTCATCTATTGCCGAAATGATACTTAGTCTTAATTTTGTCCAGCAAAACTACAAAGAAAACAGAATTCTTAGAAGCGGACAGTCAAAAAGTGTGTTGCGTTACCAACACTGTTACGTCTAACAACAAAAGTACAGCCTAGCTTCAAGACAGGCAACTTAAATGCAGAATAAACTCTGAGGAGTTAAAAACAATTGTAATATGCCATTATTCTATGGATCTTAAGGTGGTTCCCAACAGTTTCCAGCACTTTCCAAGACTTAGATTTTGATGGGTCATTAAAACCACTCGATCTTTATCAGTTGATGCTACAAAAATGGTATCAAACGAATGCCCAATAAATGGTGAACACGTTGTTATCATTTTTGACACAATATTTTACCATAGCAACAGTATAATGTGCTGAAAACACCCTTAATTTTAGCTTTAAGTGTTAATAACTCAAAAATGACTCGGTGAACCCCATCTTTTTATTGTCAAATTTTTATCAGCAGGATAAGATGCAACTTTTGGCAAAGTTTAAAAAAATTGTGTACATGGAGTTTAGAGCCACCTTAACATTTGAAAAATTCCAATAAATATAAGACGAGGGACTTTATTGAAAGTCTAATTTGCAACCAGATCTCACAGCTTTAAAAAACTATCCACAAACACAATTCCACACCTGATACTTCGCCAGGTTTCACAGACATGGGCATGGATCATGTATCTTTTCATGTTCGGAAGTTACAAATGCTATCTGTCACTAAAAACAAAATTTATAAGTCCTCTGAAAACTGCAAACTTGATGATTTCAATAGCTATTGCCATAGTAGAATAAGCAGAATCAGATTATTGGGAAATGCCCTGAATATTGACTAGCCTCGACTAGCCTGGGTACACAGAGGTAAGGTTTGTATTTCGTTTAGGGATTTTGTTCAGGCAAAAACACTTTATATTTTGAGCGACAATTTGTAGTTGCTGCGGTGACCCGCATCTGCCAGCACGCTCAATTATGTCACTTCTATAAACAGCCATAAAAATATAAACAAAAGCCCCATAATATAAATTTCATGTGGAAATAAGCAAAGACATTGTTATATCGGCTGTAGGACTTACTTTATTCAGCTTTATCGTCGACCATCTGATCTGAGCAGTGGCATGAAATTATTCACAACAAAATCGCAGTGAGCGGATGTTGAAGCGCACGATTTTCCAGCAACAATTCCCATTTTGGAGTTACAAATTTAGTCTAACGTAGAATTTCAAAGTTAGAAACGGAAAACTTGACTTGAAAGATTGTTGAAGGTAAGGCCCTGAAGCATTTTTCAAACAGATGTTTTTTACGCTCCCACATCATCGCTTGTTCATTTAAATTGTTTTGGTTCAGTCTTCTTCAACTTCTGAACTCTTATTGGCTATTGCACGAAAGAATGCACATAAATTAAAAGTGCCCTCATTTGATTGGATAATTACACAAAAGAATGCAAATTAATTAAAAGTGGTCACACTTTTGGGCGCCGCGCTGTAACTATATCGTAGACATCATCAATGAATTTTAGGTCTGTATCGAAGCCACAAAAACAGAAATTGCACCAGCGCAAACAGCTGAGAATGTTTTGCTCGAACTTTCGAAAAGAAACAGCAAGATTATGAAATACTTTCAGTAGGGCAAGGCATGAAATATTCTTGGGGGCTTCGGTTTTAGCTTTTGGAGATTTGTTGTCAAACACAATATCAGACATTTCCCTCCGGGTTCATTTAGTTTGCATTTCTTTGCTGTGAATTTTCTGGCTACAATTGCTTTGGCTATTTTTGTTCCTTTGTTCCAAGCCTTCCGGAAGTAGAAAATCACTGAATTCTGATGAGCGTTTGACTCTTTTATTCAAGGGAGTGACATTTTCATTTAAGGAAATATTAGTTCATTAAAACCTTTTGACCTTTAGAACAAATATTTTGGATTCACGATCATGAATCGAATTGCATTTTACACAAAATTTGCATATATGAAATCAAACGCGGGGTCATGATGCATCACGCAATATTGATTTTTATTAAAATGTTTCACAGTTTTGACATTATAAAAGCAGAATCTCCTGAATCCAATTAAATGTATTTTTTTCATTGGCTGAGGTAAATTTAGGGCTTCCAAAAATTTGTTGGAAATCCAGGCAGGAGGAGGGGTCTCTGGGCTTGGAAATACAGGCAGGAGAGGGGGGGAGTCTAGCGGGCCAGGAAATCCGTTAGGAGGGGGAGGGGTCAAACAATCTTGCCGTCTGTCAGTGAAGCGGGGAGCGGGGGGATGGATTCTTTCTGGAATATCCCAATGTAACAGAAATAATTCACGGTTTGGGAAGTGTTAGACTAGTGTGGGTTTGATCAGGAATCAATAAATTAAATATTCAAAGTGAGTACAGAAAAATTGGTAGCTTCAATCAACATGTATTGTATGATGGTGCAATGTGTGTCATGCAAAATTCGTTGAGGGGGAGGGGTGCATGACCCGTTAAAATAAACCATAAAACATTCTTATGCAAGCACATGCGTGTAGGCTACCGGTAGCCTCTTGTTGTGAAAGATTATTTATAACACTGGTATCCACATACCATGTTAGGAACAGCTTTGTAGGATGTATACCTTAGATTTTTTATTTTTTATGATGTCATGTGAAAACAGTCTATAGCTTTCCACTCTACTGTAAATACTTTATGAGAAAATTAATAAACAACAAAGCTGCCAAAAGTCACTGTTTATTGACAGTACAGGAAAGAGTTGATCACTCACCATTTCAGTAGCATTCAGGCTGCTTTTCACTGAACACGGTTTCAACCAAGCCGAGCAGTTTGTCAATAAAATTCGCCGCTAGAAGAAAATAGAAAGATTTAGACGAGTAAAATTCTAGCATAACTGCATGCTACGTATGGGAAGTTCATTATGAGCATGACTACAAACGCGTCCTGTGGGCTGAGTTAAGTAGCAAATTTACCACTCAGTAGATTTCATGCGAGCCGGATTCGGGTGTCGCAATTTTAATTTGTACGGTATTTCCCGCGCGGGAAATCTCCGTGAAACTGAATTATATTCCTAGTGCATTTCAAAGCAACGAAACAAACCAATTTTAACCTATAAAACCTTTATGCAACGTATAAAAACGGTAACTTTAAAGTCTCAGTAATATTTTAACAATTTCATTAGCTTTTAGACTGGTTGACATTCAAACAGGTTTTCAACCACGTTTGTCATTTTGCCGTCGAGCTTGTGAGGAATTGAACGTTTTATAGAACCTAGCGCCCACAATAAATACTTTTCAGAGAACTATAACTGGGAAATAACTTCGTTTTTCCACGTAAAAAACGTTTATAACAACATGTCAGCAATTTTCTTCCAATTTCATTCCATTTCATTGGCTTTTAGGCCAGTTTTTGTAAATTGCGTTTGCAGCCAAGTTGTCACACTTGCAGAGATCGTTCGGTTATGCACATTTAAAATCTACCGCACCGTAAACAAAGTATTCGAAATAACTGAAACAAGCAGCTAACATTCATTTTTCCACGTAGAAAATGTTTATATAAGAAATTCAAAACATTACTCACCATTTGAGCACGTTTTAGGCTGGTTTTCTTCGCACACGCTTTGCACCCGGCCAAGTTGGTAGCGTTATGCGTTGTTCAAAGAGCTGTCACTTCAGTTGTCACACCATTCCTACACACGCCATCACTTCCTTTTATGGAAATATAACCTGAAAGTCAGGAATCTGGAATATCTTGCCGGACTCCGGGCGGAATACACAACTGCAAATACCGTGAACAGGAACGATCTATTATACCTGGATTATACAAACAGGACCGAACAGTAATAAACAAAAACAAACCACTGCAAGGACCGATTAAACAATGTGAAAAAGCATTCTCTCGAAATGACACTACGGTCGGCCAAACCTGACATGACCAGCGCTCAAAACCGGAAAGCAGACGCAGACAGCTGTTTCGGGCTTTTTGGCCCTCGTCAGTGCGCCGTACTTTTCTCAGTTTGTAAATTACTTACGAAATTGAATGTATCGACAAAATCGCGAGGGGGAGGGGTGATGGTGCATTTATGACCAAAGTGCCGATATGTAACTTTTGCTACCTATTTCAGACTTAGCCCTTTTTCTTCCAAAATGGAAAAGAGCAATACACAATTTCAAATCCACTTTGTTAGATTTTATACCCATTTTCGGAGGGCCAAGTTAAGAGTTTCACTTATTTCTTTGAACATTCAACTAACCGTTTACATGAGGATCGCGAGCGAACTCGTCTCAGGGGGGGGGGGGGGCGAGATAACGCGGGGGGGGGGGGCGAGTTGTCGAAATGACTCAATCTCGTCCAATATTTTAGTAAACCGTAAGTCTGATAAGAAGAAAGACTACAGGCAAAGTTCTACAAATTTTCCAATTATTAAATATGCTTGCCACTATAAAATGCAAGAAGACTTGTATGCGTCTTTTGAGCTTTTATTTTATTTTTCTTTTGTTTTTTAATTTGTTCTCCTGAACAAAAATAAGTTTGCTACTTTATCAGAACATGTGTTTATTGTCGCCGACGACAACGCGCCAGCAGAGACCAGGGCTTGTTAGTTCGAGTTGTGTTGTTTCCTTACACAAGAAACTTTGTTCCACATTGTCTTACTCTACCAGAAGTATAAATGGGTACCGGCGACATAATACTGGTGGTAACCCCGTGAAGTACTACCATCCCCACCAGGGGGGGGGGGGGGGGGGGGGAGTAGCAATACTCTTAGTAGCGTCTTTGGGTCTTCTGTGGCTCGTGTGCCACTTTACAGACTTTACTTTATCTTCTAAAACTGCATAGTGGGGGCGAGCGAAAAACGTCGGAGCGAGCGAAGAAAATCGACATTTTTCGCTCGCCTCCACTATCTGAGAGCCTGGAACAGGCTAAATATGAGCGGCAAGGCACTTATAGTGTGGGAGTATGAAACTTACATTAAAACGACCACAAACCAAATCTTTTTTTTTTTTTACAAACCAAATCTTGCTGTTTTTAAGTACTTAGAATAAAAACTATAATGAGGAAAAACAGCGAAGAAAAAATATACAACTAGAAGATGAGGTTTCCCAATATTTCCGAAAAAAAAAACCTTCGAAAGGTCGCCTAAACTTTAAACAACTTGCTCCAAACATTTCAATTGCTTGCAAAAACGGCACATAGTTCTGGACATGCTTTCTTTCACTCGAACGACTTCTACAATCTTGGACAAACTGACTAGATGAGACAGGTCACATGAATGAATGAAACACTAAGACTTGCTCCATTATTGACGGATTCCTCTATTGGGTCCATTCTCGTCCCCAGAGCCGCTTGACCCTCTTAACCGCCGGAGCCTGAGTACGAGGGTCATTGATCCAGCGGTTGGCGGTTAAGAGGGTCAAGCGGCTCTGGGGACGAGAATGTATTTCTTTGACACCTCATGCCCAGTTCTTCGCCTTCTATGCTGCTCTTTTAAACGCTCAAAATGGCGATCGTTGGACAATATAAACCAATCGCTGCTGACCAGTTCTGACTTTCTAGGCTTCGATTTATAACAAAAAAAGGAATTAAAAAAATGTGAATTCTGCAGATGAGCAATATACTACATGTTAAATAATAGTATGTTTAATTAAATTGTTGACTCGCGCGTTGTCTACATCTCCGACAAGCTCAGAGGTTGCTCAAACGTTGTCCCGGCAGGCAAAAGTCGCTTATGGTTGCTTGTTCCTCAAGAAAATGCTCACAATTCAAAAAAGTTCAACTTGCTAAAACGTTCCCGAGCACAAGTCGGGACAGGCCTATTTACAGCTGTTCAGTAATACAACGGATTTTAAGGTCTATAGCAAAAAAAGCCACTCACGCGCGACATTATTTGCATTATTTTATGTTTGAATGATGGTTTGTCTATTGCTGTTTGTTTCTCGCCACAGCATTGTCATGATTATTTATCGGACATTCTCTATTATTGGGTCCCAGATTTTTTTCCATATTTACCGTAGAACAAACCTGTATTCAGCGGACACCTCAATTAGCGGACACGGACACCAAAATTAAGCCATTTTGTTACACTTATAGTATATTTTTAGCCTGCACAATAGGCTCTTCAGGGGTGCGTGAGCAAGGAGCGCGAGGCACGCGAGGGGAGGAAAGGGAAAATCCCATAAACGCCCCCAAAAACTACGGATAAGTATCAGACATACAACACAACAACAGCTATTTTAAACTATATGCTGGAGATTGAAATAACGCATGCTTGATGCAATACATGATAATAATCGCTCTGAGTCACAACTCATAAACACATAATAAACTCTAAGGACTTAAAAAACTGAAAAAAATTGAGAATTCCGTGACCGAAGAAACAATTCCTCCCACAGGGAACCCACGCAAACTGTGTGACCAAAAGGTTATTATCGTAATATACTACAGATACTACGATGAATATTTATACATAAGTCCAGAATAAAAATAATCTTACCTTGAATGATGTCGTTCTTGCAGCTGAAAACGGCGTTAACGATTTGAAGGGTTTTGCGTTGGACGTTTACCTGAGCATATAGTACAGGGACGCTCAGGTAAAAGTCCGACGCAAAACCCTTCAAATCGCTAAAATTCGCTGTTTTCATCTACAAGAACGAAAACACACAATATTTCAGGTAAAAGGCGTTTATATATTTTGATCTTATATGTAAACATTCATCACAGTGTATTACGATGAACCTTGTCGATATTCCCATCAATGATATCATACATTTCCTATAAATTTAAAAAACACGGTCACACAGTCTGTGTGGGTACCCTGTGCCTCAACTCGCGTGCCGAGCTTCCGCACCCCTGGCCTAAAGTGTCGTACAGAAGTCGTACAGAAAGTGTTTGTCTGTTATTAGTCTCCCACGCATCGTAGCTGTTATTTATCTCGTGATCGTCACGCTACAGACAAAATAATGGCTGCGTGGGAGACTAGTCAGTTATGGGATTACCTTATACTTCTAAAATCGTGTTTCCGGTAATTAAATAATTCAACCCAATACCGCCAGAAGCGAAGGGTTTATGAATTAAAATGTAATGGAATGAGGGTATAATAAATTTGGAGATATTAGACGGTCATTGCACAATATATCAGAAGGTCACTATATCAGAGATCACGGAGAATTGATCCGTTTTTGGCCACTTGCCACACATAATGTGTTGCTGATAACCAATCCCCTCTCTTAGCTCCCTTCTAGAATGACTGGCGCTAGTTGAGATACACTACGTGCAAGTGTTGTTATGTCTCATTGTGTTTCAGCTACGACACGCTGACGAGCCCCCATAAAGAGGAAACAGCTGTCCGCGTCTGCTTTCCAGTTTTGAGCGCTCATCTGCAATATGATACGGTCCAGCTAAACCGCGGTGAGGTGTTGAAAAGAACTGCTTTTTTTCCGGATCTCTCACCGTTTCTGGGAAACCAGTGGTGTTTCATCGAGACTCGAAATTCAATCGAGTCTTTGAGTCTCGTTTCCTAAAACGAGACTCGTTTCAACTAACGAGACTCGATTGTCATAACGAGACTCGAACACTCGATTATCAAAACGAGACTCGAAGACTCGATTGTCAAAATGAGACTCGCTTGTCAAAACGAGACTCGATTGTATAAACGAGATTCGAAGACTCGATTGTCAAAATGAGGTTCGATTTTCTAAATGAGACTAGATAGTCCAACGAGATTCGATAACATCCAATCAGACTCGATTTCAGATTGGATCGGGGGGTCGGCGGAGAGGAGGGAGGAGGGGAGCGGGAAGGTTATTTATCAAGTACTCACGAGCACTCCTAAGTCAAATTTTGACATTTCAAAAACTCCCGTTTTTAATATAGAAAGGAGTACGGCAATAAATTCACAATAGTTTGTTTCTTTTAGTCGGGGTTAACATAGGCCCAGTTATTTATCATAAACAAACAGTCCATTCGAGACTGTCAAAGTCTAGTTTACTGGACGTAAACCAAACAAAAGCTGTTATTTAATATTTTTGTTTTGTTTTTGTTTTGAGTGACAAAACTAAAAAAGTAAGATTTTTAAAACAATCCAGTTGTTAACCAATTACGGTTGTACAAAACAACAATTTATTCAACGTCATTAAACATTTTTGGATTGCTTTGTAAGCCGATTTTTACGTTTTGCTGACGTCATTGTTTACATTATGCTTCATTAGCATACGAATCTGCATAGAGAAGGCATCATGACTTCAAAAGTTGAAAGAGCTTGTTAAACTTAGTAATCTATGCAATTTAAGATCTGCTATGAAAGACTGCAAAAATGTTGGGTGGCTAATGTGCTATGCCCTTTCAATTCAAAGTTGATTTTTTGTAGGTAGGTTAGAGAATGAGGCCCATATGCTGATGAGGCAAAAATGGTAAACAAAGATTCCCCTATTGTAAGGTAGTGGGTCACTGTTATTGATAACCGTTGTAATGATAAAATAATGATGAAAATAATAGGACATTGAAACTGTGTTGTGTAGTTTTTTTTATGCTTTTGATCAGAAGAAAAGACATGACCCCTTAAATTTTTCATTTTTTATTAGCATATTATCATATTTTAATTTTAATTCACAGACATAAACTTGGTAAAGTCTTCTTCATATCATGGGTCAATTTGATACATTTTTCCTGTTGAGAAATAAGATTGTTTTGTTATTACTAGTTAACCTTGTGGACCACTGTAGTTTTAACAAAGACATACAGAAACACCGGCAACACATCTACAGTGTACATCTTGGGTACACTTCTCATGACTTCTTGGCTGATGCGTTTCTTATACATAGAATGCGTAGTGAGAAATCAGCCTGGAGATGTTCTTAAGAGGTTTTTAAAAATGTTTCTGGAAATGTTGTACAGTATCTACTGAAAATCCATACCCCTCTCAAAGGATCTGCCATATGCCCTCTATTTCTCTTGACTTCCCAACATTTAGCCCCATAACTAACTGGGATATTTTTTGCTGTTTCCCTACTGGTCTCAAACTGAAAAGTTCACAGAGCGATTTATGTGATTAATAAGTAGTTTGTTTTTGTGCTATGCACTATGCGCTCAGCAGAGATTATTCCCTGAATTGTACTCCACTCAGTCCAATTACTATTAGTTAATGCATGAATGTATACTATTAATACATGAATATATTATTACATTACAGCAAAATAAATACCCAGCCTTCTCGATTGTAGAAGGAATATTAGTTTTACGTATTACATAGTACATTTTCCAATTGAACAGAGATGGTCACTGCAACCATTTCACTACCAAAGACAACTAGAAAGACATGAAATGAAGTTATAACTTTTCTGTCAAAGAAGTCCTATGTTGTGACCATTAAATTAAAATTAAAACTTCTTTGGCAAGACTTTCACAAGGTGTTATTTTTCTAAAGTTTTGATTTTGGACACTTTTTGGGGACAAGCTTTTAGCCAGCAGGGTGTCCAGACATCCTGTGGACGCACAATTTTTGAAGACATTCAGGAAAATTGCACCTAATCCTTTAAACATTTTTTTATGGGAAATTTCTTTAGGATGCCCTCTTCTCAATTTCTGGCTAAAAGCCAGGCTGGGGACTAAGAGAAGTTTCCCATTAATGAAGATGAAGATGTCCCCTTAATTTAGGTGTTCACTTGTTTTTAAGGCTTCAAAGCTATAATTTATATAAGCCCAAAACAAGATTCAGTGGTAGCGAGTGCCAGTGGCATTGCAAGAGTACAAGCTAGTGCCCCAAAAGTTGTTTTATCTTCTTTTTTAGAAGTCCTTAAGAATCTACACAAGTGCTTGTGTCCCCACACTTCATTTTTTTTTTCTCCTATCTAATCCTGTCAAAATGTTTTTTATTTTTTTATTATTAACAAGACATAGGGAGACATTTAAAAACTTACCTTTTGCCAGTGCTGTGAACGATGACTATACGGCGGTCACTGTCAGACCTAAGAGAGAAAAAAAAGATGGAAGTATGTCTTTCTCGAGAGAGAAAGACATACTTCCACCACCACACAACAAGTGCTCATGGAACTAGGCATCATATTTTTCAGTGAAATTTGAAATTTGCCGTGAAATTTGAAATTTGCTGTGAAATTTGAGTGTCCAAGTTTATTTGAATAATTTTTAAGATAATTATCATTTGCATCCATTGAAAGCTGTGTTCATCATTTTGTTTTATTATGTTATGATTACCTTTATTAAGCCAATGCCTAGTTTGCTTATCAATGCTTACTAAATTAAAGAACAAATCTTCTTTTGGGAGTACAAGTCTAGTATTCTCAGCAAGTCAAAGTCCAGAATCCTCAGCAAGTCAAGGTCCAGAATCCTCAGCGAGTCAAGGTCCAGAATCCTCAGCGAGTCAAAGTCCAGAATCCTCAGCGAGTCAGAGTCCAGTTTACACTAGACCCATTCTCAGCGAGTCAACCAGACCTATTCTCAGCGAGCCAACCAGACCTATTCTCAGCGAGCCAACCAGACCTATTCTCAGCGAGTCAACCAGACCTATTCTCAGCGAGTCAACCAGACCTATTCTCAGCCAGTCTAAGCACAGTATTCTCAGCGAGTCAAAGCCCGATATTCTCAGCGAGTCAAAGTCCACTATCCTCAGCGAGTCAAAGTCCAGAATCCTCAGCGAGTCAAAGTCCAGAATTCTCAGCGAGTCAGAGTCCAGTTTACACTAGACCCATCCTCAGCGAGTCAACCAGACCTATCCTCAGCGAGCCAACCAGACCTATTCTCAGCGAGCCAACCAGACTTATTCTCAGCGAGTCAACCAGACCTATTCTCAGCGAGTCAACCAGGCTTATACTTAGCAAGCCAATCAGTCCTATGTTTAATCCAAGCAGGATGAAAATTATAATTCTTCTTTCTCTCATAAATGTAGATGTGAGGGAGCCGATGGTGGGGAGAATAGGAAAAAGACTTCAGTGGATACTTTAATAGGCCGATGTGCTGAAAACTAAACTTTCCTTTCATTTAAGGACAAAATTAATTTAAGGTGGCTCCCAACAGTTTCCAGCACTTTCCACGATTTAGATTTTGATGGGTCATTATAACTACTCTTTATCAGTTGATGATATCAAACAAATGCCCAATGATTGGTGAACACGTTGTTAGCATTTTTGTGACACAATATGTTACTATAGCAACAGTAACTGTTGGGAGCCACCTTAAGGGTTTTGGGTTTGAGGCATGCTCACAAAGAAAAATTTTGAAATATATAGTTTTAAAATGAGAAAAAGATAGAGTAAGATTATCCTTTAATTTTCCATTTTTGATTTTCTCCCCTTTCCTTTTTCTTCTCTTTTTTTTATGGCTAGTCTTTTAGTAGAGTTCCTAGCTGTAGGGGAAGTGTTCCACAAAATAGTCCAAATTTAGTTTTTTTTTTTTGCTTGTATATCTGGCCCATTTCATCTAATCACTCTCATTTAGGAATGCTTTGGAAGATTTTTTCATACCGCATAAGCTGGATGTCAAAAGTAATACCATCACAAGTGCATTGTTCTTACCAGGATTTCACCTTGGGGGTCCTAGGGCACTCCCACCTGATAAATGCCTTAAGGGGGTCAAAATTTAATCATGATCCACCATGTTGTTTTCAAAAACAAAGCAAAAACCACAAGGAACTAATAACATGATACTGATATATGTGGAACAAACAAAGAATGAACTGGTTAAAGGCATTAAAACAGTACTTTTGATGCGTTGTTTTCATATAATTTTCAAATTCTGGTAGCCATCCACTCTTGTCAATTATGCCACGTTTTAAATCACCCAATTAAAATCTTAGAACAAGAGAACAGTTACAAGCCAAAAATAAATACTATGCATTTTAAAAAATCTTTTCAATCGTTTAATATTTAAATGACTTAGCTTTATAGTGATTATTACTTAGTTTCTTAGTATTTAAAATGTAATTTTATGTAAT
Source organism: Cladopsammia gracilis (assembly GCA_022457155.1). Lineage (NCBI taxonomy): Eukaryota > Metazoa > Cnidaria > Anthozoa > Scleractinia > Dendrophylliidae > Cladopsammia > Cladopsammia gracilis. The sequence continues at coordinate 459,983 of JAJGOT010000327.1, forward strand.
TTTAAATATCTATTGTTTATACCTGTACATGTAACCGTTATTATCATTATTATTATTGTCATCATTATTATTATTATTATTATTATTGATGCATTATTTTAATTTCATTGTACTTAAGTGTTTGATTGTCATTTAAAAAAAGGTCACCGACTTCTATAAATCCACTTTGATCTGAACTTGTCCCCCATCAAGGGCATATTTACTTGGCTTTTAATGAACCAACTCTTTTTTTTTTTTTTCGGAAATCCCGCAAGGCCGCAGCCTAGTAAGAACATTGCAAGTGGAACAAGTACTGTTGCCCAACACAGGCGCGGGGGGGGGGGGGGGGGGGGGGGGTCAGATTTGATGTGTAAAATAGTTATCTTCCACGAAGCACTCACCTGTACATGGATATTCAAAAAATAATCCCACAGCTTTTGTATCCTGCAATTCTTGTCCGTTCAGGAAAACCATTACAACTTATTAATCTGAAAGTATAAAAAGCTTTTGCTCATATTTTATGTAGGTCTTGGGACCCTTTTGTCCTATAAATTGAAATCAATCAATAGTGAAATAATATCCTTTTCAGCATTGCCATTGCTATCAGTCTACTTGTAAAGCAACTGCATTTTGCCTTCCCCTCTCTTCACATTCTTTTGTTCTTAGTCAAAACCACAATTGTTGTTGCTAAGGCTGTGGTGACCTTTTCAATCATTTTAATTTCTGATGTTGCACAGCTTTTGAATGAACTCAAGTAAAAATGTAAATAACAAGAAACAATTTTCGTTTTTCAGCAGAAGAACTTTAAAATGGTTACATTTTTGAGAAATTAAAATGGTGACTTTTTTGTGAAATTTATTTATTTATTTTTATTTTCTTAACTTGCAGTAATTACTTTTTTTCAAAATATGCTGTCATGTTCACAAAATTCAGTACTGAAAGTGAGAGACAATAAAGGCCTACAATGTATACAAATGGGTTTTGTTTGGGAATCAAGTGCCATCATACCAAATATTTTTCACTTTGCCACCTTGAATGCTGTTCGATGGTGTTTCCTGTTGAGACAGGGCTTAAGGTATAAAATCATATAGATACAATCATTTTAAAATATTCAGAAGGATTTTCAAAGGAACACTGTCCCACTGAAATAGCAAGATTTCGCTCAGCTTATTTCCACGTTATATCGCCAATTGCCACCATAAAAACAACTTGGCAGTAGTTTGGTGATTTCTTTTTTGTTTCTATCACTTTTGGTGACAGCATCTGAAAACACAAGTGATATTAATCCTTAATTTTACTCGGGCCCATGCGATTACATATACCAATTGTACTAGTCTTCCTCAGGGCCAGGGCTATAGTCGAAATATTGGCCATTAATAAATCTGCCCTTTGCCGTAGTGCCAGCCTTGCATTCAGTTTTGTATTTTCACATTCAAGTGACGCCTGGCACAAGATCTTTCACAAGGAAGATCCGGCAACTACCAGCAAGTTTAATTTCTGCGTCGTGTGGACCTCTGCAATCAAAGGTTTTTCTGTTTAGAAATACTGTAATCATACCTTGCGCACTTTAAAAGCAGCGGCTAGATTAGTCAAAGGTCTCAATAAGGTTCTCGTCAAAATATTCTAATTTTCACTCTGTTAAATTGAACTGCTTTTTCCTTGTCTGAATGAACATAATAGCACTTGGGGTTTTAGATATAAAGATTAGAAACGATGACAATATTCAAGCGGGGTTAAAATTGGACAGGATGTGGTGAAGCCTTCTCTCTTAGCAGACGATATGACCTGTTTTTTGAAAGATAAACTATCCTATGTAAACCTTTTGCGTACTCTTGACGTTTTTGGAGAATGCTCTGGCTTACGAGTAAATCCTTTCCTCCCTTTTTTTTTTTTTTTGGGGGGGGGGGATGGTCAACCTTGACCGATAGAGGCCTACTCTCTACAGTTGGACTGGGCCACTGGTAGATAATGCTAGTCTTGGCGTGCCTGTCTATTCAAGTGTAATTGGTGTCAAACTCCTTTCACATGAATTTCAAGGTACTGCAATACTTTTGCATCTATTTTTATTATCCTTAGAAATAGAAAAGGAGTCAGTAAATTCCACATGTGCTCATTTCGTATTAATAAACAAATCTCTGAAAATTGCTTGTCAGTTTGTTTTGCTCTTTATTTAATCTTTAGCGGTTCAGCTGTTCTGTACTTGAAACGTATTCACCTTTTTTAGGTACAATGTTATTTCAATTTAAAAATGTAAAAAGTGAGGCCTACTTTAAGATATTTCTATCTGCGTATGTGGTTGAAGTTATTGTAATTTTTTCTTGGTTGACGGCGTTGTTGTTTCGGAAGACAGTCTTGTGTTTAGGTTGAATATAATGTTACAAAATAGTAAAAAACACTCTCCAGTATAGCCCTCCCTCCTCCTCTTGCTAAATGTCTCAAATGATGCTTGGAAGGCTATCCCAAATGTTTCCTTTAACAAATATGGGGTCTGACCTTTTAACTCAAATGTAATTATAACACCAAAAACTTAGATAGGAATGTATAATCTTTCTACCAAGAAATGCTTGCTTACTTCAGAGAACTGCGTTCGGCTTACTCTCACGACAGCAATAAGGAAGGAAGATAGCTGTACTGGAAGAACTGGGCTAATTCTGGAATATACTTCATCTATGACATTCTAAATGAACAAGGGAAATTCCTCACCTATGATGAGTTCAAACGCAATTTCAAAATCGATATAAACTTTATTAATTACTTTCAAAGTTTGGCATCAACTCCGACAAACCTTAAAACCAAATCACCTTCCACCCCAAGGCCACTAGGATCCCTTCTCGATGATTGCAATGTATTTCACATTTCCAATACCAAGTCCATTTTACTAGCTAAAATGTTGTAAAAATAATTACGCCCTGCTCCAAGAAAAAAAAGCGATGTTGTCCCACATCTGTTAAATCGATCCTGGTCCAAAAACTATCCAAACGTAGCACCGGGCGAAACATATGTACCGGGGGGGGGGGGGGGGATTCCCGTATAAAATATGGAAAATATGGACACATCAAAATAAATTGTTGAAGAGTCAAAAAGCCAAAATTCTAAAGATATGGAAATAACAGAATAAATTGTTATGTTGAATGTCTTTCTCAGTAGTTTGTTGCTTTCAATGGCGTTATGTCATTTTGATATTTTATCATAATTTAACAGCTAAAATATAAACGCAACTTTGACTGAGATGGATCCCGGGGGGGGGAGGGGGGTACCCAACAAAGTTTTGTACGGGGATGCTCCGCCCCGAGGTTCAAACCCTTACCCTTTCATATACCGTTTTTGACAGAAAAGGTACCCTTTTCATATACCTTTCATTGAAAATGGTACCCCTTTCATATACCTTTTAATGAAAATGGTACTCCTTTCATATAGCCTTTACGTACGTCTGTTTGATTTATTTTGAAAGGCCCTTTTTATTAGACTTCAATGGCAGTTTTCCCTACCTTTTTTATGCCTCATCGGCGTGTTTTCGGTACCCTTTCCTATTCTTCGTGAAATCCCTACCCTTTCATATACTTCAACTCGTGAAATCACGACCCTTTCATATACCTCCAGCCTCAAAAAGGTACCCCTTTCGGGCGGAGCATCCCCGTATAGCCCATTATAGGGAGTACCCCCCCCCCCGGGGATGGATCACGTGTTTATGGTATATGTCTGAGCTTTGATCACGATTCGAGGCGAAAATTAACCCCCCCCCCCCTACTCTAAAACGACCGTCCCCCTCTCTCCCCTTGTAAATCTATTCTGACATTTTGTAAAAAGAAAAAAATAAAGACAGTTAGGGGTGTTTTTTTAATGCAAAAATATGATGATTGACTTAGACACGAGCGCTCAACCCTACCCCCCCCCCCCCCCCCCCCCCCCCCCCGCCCCACGACGGGCCTATCGAGTCTCTTTTCTTTTTCTCTTTTTTATCGAGTCTCGATTTGACAATCGAGTCTCGTTTATACAATCGAGTCTCATTTTGACAATCGAGTCTTCGAGTCTCATTTTGACAATCGAGTCTTCGAGTCTCGTTATGAAAATCGAGTCTCGTTTATACAATCGAGTCTCGTTTATACAATCGAGTCTTCGAGTCTCGTTTTGAAAATGGAGTCTTCGAGTCTCGTTATGACAATCGAGTCTCGTTAGTTGAAACGAGTCTCGTTTTAGAAAACGAGACTCAAAGACTCGATTGAATTTCGAGTCTCGATGAAACACCACTGGTTTCCCAGAAACGGTGAGAGATCCGGCAATGCCTCAAATTTCCATTTGGAAACATTGCCTGTGATTGGTGTATTTCGGGGACAGGAACATTCGCGTGACTGGCCGGTAAGGACATCTGCGGCGTCGCCGGCCGGGAGGCCAGTAAAATTACTGTCGGGACTAAATAAACAATTTCAGTTGCTAGCTAGCTGTACTATTGCACACTGCCAGCACATGAGAAGGAAGACTACCGTCTTATTACGCACTTAGGTTCCTTTGGCTAAGAAGAGGTAAGTATTTAACTATTTTACCGCTTCCAGAATCGACTCTCTGGTGAGTTTCTCGTCTTGCAGTATGGTTCTATTACACTTCCAGTCTGTGGATGAAACCCCAAAGTGTAACCATTCAAATCAAAGCCCTTCATCAGTACTTTCACTAGGTGCTGTTTGTTTATCGTTATGAAATTTAGATGTTTTTGTTGATTTTGTTACCAAAACACGCGAGGGGAAGGGATAAGATAACATAAGATACCTAATGTGTAAGGGAAATTCTTACAGCATTAAATATCACTAGATATCTCGAGGCCCTATGAAGTAATAATGGTTAGGAGGAGGTACTTTTTAAATAGTCTATTTTCGTGGGGTTGCGCGGAGCGCTTCTTGAAACCCTTGCCCATTTTCAGACCTTGCTCAGTGCAAGCTCTCGGCGCGCTCCGGGACAGGGGCTGGAAGGAGGGAGGAGAGAGAGCTCGCTCGCAGGCTAAGCCGTTTTTAACAATTTTAGAGACCGAAGCGGGCCTGATCTGTTTTGCAAGATAAGTAGGGGGTCTGATCCCCCTGGGTCCCTCCGTCGTGTTCGTCGTTTGCTTCTAATTCTATAAATAGCCAGTAATCTAAGCCTCGTCTATTTCGTCTTCGAAAAGGAATCAGGCGCCATTGAACGACATTGAACAACAATGAATATTTTGAGCGGCATTAATCAAACAACAAAAACAATGTGGGAAGTGAAGGAAGCATGTATATTATTCTCGTACTTATTTCAGAATGTCAGCACCTGCAAACAGGGAAACAATCCGACATCGTGAAAACACAGCCAATGATGTTGACCTCATGTTGACTTGTCAGATATTTGTTTACGTTGTTGGGCATTGTCCAGATACAGATACGCATCATGTTTAAAAGCCAAGCGTGGTTCAAACTCACAGTCGTGTATTATATAGCCCCCAAAGCTGGAAGTATTGTATGATATTAGCACTAAATCCCCCGGGGGGATTATCCCGTGGTGCCGCGAAGGTTCTTGAACGTATTAAATCCTGGCGCTATTTTAAGGGTAGGAAATCGAAAATTGACACTCAATTTAAGGGAAAAACAATAACTCAGAATTGTGTGAACAGGTCGTTTTTATTTCTTTTCTGCACATGGAAAATTTAGCATCGACATCCAAATCATCCCATTAGAACTTATCAGTTGTAATGGAGACATGATCCATAAAGCAAGACAATCACATTAAATCACTATAGCTAATACACTTGAACCTTATGGCATGAACAGACGCGACGAAATTTAATCTTCCACATATTGATTGTTATTAATGTTATCTAGCCGTTTTTAGTTTTCAACCGTTACTTGTTAATTAGCATATCATGTGTCAGAATGGGGCTAAAAATATTAACTAGTATTCAAAAACAAAATTGCCTACCTTACTTTTGTTGTGTTTGTCCTCGTCTCCTATGGGATTTCTGGGCCATTTTAGGAAGATTCCAGTGAATTTTAGTTCCGCTCTCTCGACTAACGTAAAATCTCCATTAAGCCACCCCTCTCAAATACGCCCCTCCTCTAATAAGCCCCCCCCCCCTTTACATATAATAATGTGTTACAAGATTGTAGACATCGATCAAGATTGATTGTGTAATGTAATTACTACGCTTTGATATATCCCTATCTGTTCTATGGTAACGTGGTTTGGGCGAATACATATCGCACAAACCTAGAAAAGATTTTTAAGTTGCAGAAAAAAAAGCTAGTGTGGCTGATGTCTTTCAAAGAATACAACCACTAATCCAAACCTTTATTTCTTGACATGAATATACCAGATATTTATCAAATAAATAATTTTAGCTAGTTGGTCGTTTCTTTGACCGACTTAAAAGGCGGGTTGCAGAGAAACGCTGGGACAGATCAAAAAAGACATACAGCATACGCAGGATTGCAACTGACGACCGGCTGTTTTGAATATCAGTTTTGGATAACAAAGGAAGTATCGTGAAGGTAGTATTTCGTTTTCTTACTGATTTCTCCAATATATATATAAATATATATATATTTTTTAAAAGGTTAATTATGATTGAAAATTTGTTGCTCAGTAAACTGTACTGTTGCAGTTTAACCATGCAATTGTTATAGTTTAGGGTAGCTTCCGTCAATTTGTATTCCCTTTTCTGGTACCCGGCCAAGCATGTATTTCTTTCAACATGTACTAAGCAAATTTTACACCGTTCAAACTCATTCAACATTTGTTGCTCAATACATGTTGAACGATGTGCCAACTCGTTGAATTATTCTGCGAGTTCTTCGGCAGCCTTGTCCATTAAATCAAAGGGCTCTTAAAGCCATCTCGTTAAAGCGTTAGAACGTGTGGTTAATAAAAACAAAATAGAAGAATTGATAGTGAATATGGTAAAGATGCCGTTGTAGCGCACCTTTAGATTAAGTCTACTTAAAATACGTACATGAAAACATCACATGATGCATATTAGCCAATAGAAATTTATGTTCACGAAATGGGCTTTACATTTTCAAAAAAAAACAACTTTAACATAAAAGGCTGATCAGACAGCAAATTTGTTCGATTTCTTTTAATAAGATATGCCCGATATTTCGGTTAGACAAAACTAACCTTCATCAGGGGCTAGGAAAGCTTGGTGAAGATGGAAACAAACGGTTACAATATTTAAAATGGGCTAAGATAAATTGCTGGCACACGATAGGCTAATAAACAAGTAACGGTCCAGCTATATATTGCTACTGTTTGTTCTAGTGGTCCTTGCATTTTTACAGAAGTTATTTACATTTTCACGCTAGTAACTAAAATGGGGTCCTATTATTTGGTTATACAATAGACGTGTTTAGAAAATGTTATAGGCTGGGCCTTATCATCATCATTATTATTTTTTTTTTGCAAAAGGAGGGGAACCCGTGCCCCTCTGCTAACAACTTCTCTGTACAGCATTGGGGGATCTTTTCTCATCAGTGCTCCACTTTTTCAAGACCAAAAGCCAGAATAATCCTCAACTTCGACGACTAAGGAGAGCTTTTCTTCACAAGATTTGGTGCCGTTTTTTCACCACAAGCAAGAAAGCGTCTTGTAACCATCTGTCTTCGCTTTGGTGAGTGCGTGCTTTTCAATTTGGGTTTTGGTCTCGCGAGTTTTCTCGCCCTCGCGTTACGTGGAGATGGCCGCGCGTACCGCACACCAGCCGTTCGCCCACACTAGAACTTACTGTCCGCTTGATAGTGGAGGAAAACCTGGATCTTGACTCGCTCAGTATAGCGCAGTCGTTACCGAACTTTAAGGAAGAAATCGTTGGGACAGAATCGGCCACGCGGTTGGCGGCATCGGGCTTTGACTGCGAAAGCCGCGTTATCCCTTTACGCCTTTTACGGCAAAAAGCACTACACGTGTCATGCTTCATTCCCGTTGAATTCCCCGATGAAAACCTGCTACAACTCGTGGAACAATACGGCGACCTCAAAGCGCGAGCAGTCCGCCGGCTTTGCTTCAAAGCTACGCGCACATCGAGAACGGCATCCGTGTCGTAGAATTCACACGTTAACAAAAGGCAGTGCCACGCAAATAAGTCACTCAAGGGCTCGAGTTATTTTTTTAAGTACACTGGCCAGCCAATACTATGCTACCGGTGCCAGTCTTCCGAGCGCGTTGTTAAAGACTCCCCGAAGGCGAAACGCCGCGAGGCGAACCGCGAGGCTCCAGTGCCCGGAGGGGGGACACCAGAGGCCTCCCGACCCCCACTACAGCAACCGGCAACGACACTCCCCCTGTAACCACAATAGGCCATTTGCACGATAGCGTCATTTGACTACAACTACCAGAACTCATTTCGTTTTTCCTTTCTTATTTAAATTTTGTAATCCCAGTGAGGTTTAAATAACAAAGGTCCTAATTTGCACTACAAAACAAAAAAATGAACCTCCGTGCGACCCTTCTCCAGAAACTGCCGGCCACCCCCTATTACCGATGCCGTGAGCGTAAGCGTGAGAAGTCCTGTCTCGTGGTAATTTAAATACAACAGATGATCACACGCGTTTGGCGGAGATCAAAGATCTCCTAAAAACGCCATCATTCGCAGTAAAAAACAGTGGATAAAGCTGGGGGAAAAACCGACCAAGTATTTCCCGGGAGTATTTCTACCAGCTTGAAAATCAGCGACAAACACGCGACTCAATTTCAGAGTTGCGTGCCAACAATTCAATCGTGACTTCCGATAAAAATATTCTTCGCGAATGTCGCGATTTTTATCGTAACCTCCATTCGGCTGAACAAGTTTATTTATCTAGCCAAGACTGGCTTTTAGACCAACTGGATAAAACTCTGGCATCTGAAGACCAGGAGAAATGCGAAGGTGACCTCACACTCTTCGAATGTCAATGTTTTGTAATAACGAAATATAATATCCAATTTATTCAACACTTTTGAACAGTTTTATGGTAAAATATTTATTGATTTCAAAGTTGCGTTTGTGAGTTTATTTTTAGAGATTTGAATTTACAAAATGGTAATTAGATGACGCCGACCCGGGACTTTGCCATTATTTCTACGCCAATTTACAATGCGCAGTTTACAGCTTGAGGATAATAATTTGATAAATACTAAAAAATAAACTGTGGAAAAACGTAAGAATTCACTAGCATCCGTGAGATTTTCAAAACAGATCACCATATCTGTACAAGCCATGTCGGGATGCAATCCCGAACGCCATTATGAAACAACGGATCAGGAGGTTCTTCAAGCTCCAAGAAACACTACTCAAAAACAGAATAAAACAAGGAGCTAAAACATAAACTGCAAGAAGTCATTATTCCAGTAGAGATACGGCAGCTTCAGACTTTGATCTTGGACACTTACATCCGTGATAAAGATCCACTTTCTCACAAGTCTTGCACACCGCAGACTTAGACACTAAATCACCGGCTGAGAGATTGGAGGCTCAGAGACCGGACGAGAGAAAGCGGCGGAAATCGAGCCTCAGAGATTGACTGATCCAAGCATATTCATAACAATTAACAAAAACTGCAGCCGATCACTATTTATCTTGCAACAAAAGTTAGCCAAAGACGCTCCAACATATGCCAAGAGAACTAGCATAACGAAGGCATAGACTGGAAACAATAATTCTATAAATGGCAGTGAGTGTGCACAGCATGTAAACTGACCTCCTGTCATTAAAGAGATTTATATCCCAAAGATAAAAGAGTCATACAATACATCGAGCATTTGTCACATCTCTATTTTGGTGATCAAAGGGGAACAAATATCTCGTAGACCTTCTTGGGAAAGCTATTCTAGAGGTTTCTTTATACATTATGCAACTAACGGGAGTCGTGTTTGGCCTGTCACTTTTATAATACTGATATTCTCAAATTAATATATGTATCATATGTTTAATAGATAAAATACTACATGTAAAGAAAGCCAAATTTAAAAAACGTGAAAAGTATGAAAAGTATGATTTTCTAGTACTTAGGAAACAAAACTCTTTCACCCCTGACCAAGTTAACTTTAAATATATATAACCAGTTATTCAGATTCCCGTTTTGGCGATTATAAATGGCCAAACACAATAACATACGAGAGGAAAATAGTTAACAACTTCAAAGCTATAGCACACGCACTTTTTCTTATCAATTACTACCACAAACAGACTCAGTAGATGGGGTTAAACGGATGTTGAACTATGTTTATTCAAATTGATACTGCACAAGAAACAACACCCTAAACCGGGTGAGGGGTGGGGGGGGGGGGGGGGGTTGCTCTTGCTTTCACAAAGGATAACACAGGAATGAATGATCATGACAGTGGAACGCTCAAAAAGGTCTTATCTGAATACATGCATTCCAAAGATATCCATAACGGAAACTAGTGTAGTAATGAATGAGTTACCAGTAATCGGATACTGTGTTATGTGCAAAGGGTTCTGGGATCGCTAGGGGGCAAACATTGCAAGTCGCTAGAAGGAAATGTGCGGTGTAAAGTTGGTTTTTCATCAAAATCATCGATTTTGGAAAGAGAATAACGCTTTTTCGCCGTTATTTTATCAGAAATGGAGTTTAGCAAAGTTGATGCGTGGAAAATGTAAGTTTTTGCTTGAACAATGTGATAAAATCTATCGGTAAACTCTCGCTTGCGTAAGGTTGTATGTGAAATTTACATCATCTTATGGTCTCGAAATATTACAGATTTAGGTGTGAATTTGAGGGAAATGACTTAATAATGCCTTTTCAGTGTTCATTACTTGTGTCGAGATTGTTTTCTGTTTAGTTAGGTGTGTTAATAACAAATTATGGCTTCTGAAATTTTACCCCCACAAAGGAGAGAAATCGTTGTCCGAGGAGATGGTAATTGTTTCTACCGAGCTATTGCTCGGTGAAGGGATGAAATCAACGATAGAGAACACGAGGAAATCCGAAGGTTGTGTAGTAGTTTTATTGAGAAACACCCACAAATTTTTAAAGCGCTACTCTTCTCTTCGATGTGCGACAATCACATTGAGAGTCTCTATAACCTCATTATAACCTTGAATTTATCACGATTAATAGCTCTAGCCCATGACAATACATTTTGCTTGTTCTTAAGCGAGTAAGAATATGTTCCAACGTGACTGAGGAAGGATGATTTGCTTTTCTGAATACCTTCGATCGTTGTCACAACCCCACACAGCACAATGCATGACCGCCGCTGGGCGTATTTCTAATAATTATCTTCTTCGTGGTACATGTAGTATCGAGCTTACTAATTGCAAGAAAACAACTTCTCGACACAAGTTATTACAACTGAAAAGGCTTTATTGAGTCATTTCCCTCAAATTCACACCTAAATCTGTACTATCGAGACCATTCATGGTCTCGAAATAGTACTTGATGTTGATTTCACAATCAATCTTACGCAAGCAAGAGTTTATCGATAGATTTTATCACATTATTCAAACAAAAACTTACACTTTCCACGCATCAACTTTGCTCAACTACATTTCTGATAAAATAACTGCGAAAAAGCGTTATTCTCTTCCCCAAATCGAAGTTTTTGACGAAAAAGCAACTTTACACCGTACATTTCCTTCTAGCGACTTGCAATGTTTGCCCCCTAGCGATCCCAGAACCCTTTGCGCATAACACAGTATCCGATTACTGGTAACTCATTCATTAACCCTTTTAACATATCTATGATAAAAACACTCAATTACTACCACAAACAGACTCAGTAGATGGGGTTAAACGTATGTTTATTCAATAAACCGCCAAACCCAAAGGGGAAAAAGAATAAAAAAAGGGTTTGAGAAGAAGAAGTTACGATGTGGGAGAGAGTCTGGTTGTGATAGAATGGAGAATTTTAAAGTTATTTTCGTTGGAAAGAGTGAGATAGATTAAATATGCGTCACTCTTCTAATCGCCATGCGATTTAATAAAAGCTGTAGGCGCTCGATTACAAAAAGCAAATGTAGCGCCTCCGCGACGAAAACTGTGCGAGGAATACTGTGTGAGGAATACTGTGCGGGATTAAACCTAATGGCTGAAAGAGCATTATACTGGTGAGCCAAGATAGGCCTGTACGATCCCCGAGATTGACAAACGAATAATGGTGAAGAGGGCGACAATTGTACACTAGCTAAATACTGCCTAAGCGCGGTGACAGGACAAAGGGGCGAACCGGGAATAAACGGCAAGGGAATTTCTAAAACCCGCTCCCGAAACTGGAGTGTCTTAGTGCGCGTGATGCGCAACAAAACCCCTTGCGGTGTGAAAGTCATGCTAGATAGTGTCAAAAAACACGCCTGGAAATCGCCAATTTCAGACTACTAAATTAGAGATACGTAAAAAAGAAAAGAAGGCTACTAAAAATAAAGCACGCATGCAGACGTGCAAATGATTATCTAAATCGAAAAGACGGGACAATTGTAAAAGGATCTCAACAGTGATCGGTTCTTTTCGTGCGACACAATCACCCAAGATCCGACGCACCGCTCGTTTGGCAAGATAAACGTCATATTAAATCGTCAAGAAAAGCAAAACTGGCACCACACGAGCGGTTAATATGTGAAATAATGCTCAAATAATTAACGATCGAACGGTATGACGTTAAAGAACGTGACAAAAAAAACTAAATAAAGCAAATAAACGGATTTGGAAACTGGGAAAGGCAAGTAATCGAAATATTGGCAAAACAATAAATATGTTCGCATATAGCATCTCATAGAGCGCTTTGTGGAGTCGCAAAAAGCATGGACCTGGATAGTTCCTAAATACTGCTGCAAAGCGTCGATGTGATCTGCGAGATAAAATTGAAAAACAGATTGAAAGAAAGAAAAATCAATAAACTTAATTAGGATCTATGAAAATAAATGGAAGTAGCTACTTAATATACATTAAAAACGAACATAGAGTCGCTAGGAAATACTTGGGTAAGGTTCAAGGTAGCTACGGCATGCTGCAAATAGTCTGAGTACGAGGAGTCTAAGTGAGAACGACTCAACGCATCCGCTAAAACGTTAGACTATGACTTCCCGCTAATGTAACGCGCAGATAAACGGATATTGTTAAGAGACAGCAACAACCAAATTTCACGTAGACAACGCTGCATGAAGGCGTTCGTTGAACGTTGATTGTTCAGTGCGTATACGCTGACCTGATTGTAAGCAGTTCGAGCTGGTTAATGTTCAAATATTGACTAGCAATAAAAGGAGGAAACTTGGCATGGAAGAATTCCCCAAAACACACTGCACCACAAGCATCAAGACAAGCATCACATGCCAACAGTTCTGGATCGACACAGTAATGGCGGTCGGAATTGTTGCTCTTGCTTTCACAAAAGATAACACAGGAATGAATGATCGTGACAGTGGAACACTCAAAAAGGTCTTATCTGAATACATGCATTCCAAAGATATCCATAACGGAAACTAGTGTAGTAATTAACCCTTTTAACATATCTATGATAAAAACACTCAATTGCATCACCTTCCTGACTCTTCAACGAACCAGATACAAACACGAATAAAAAGTCAGAAAAGATTGTTTGTGAAGCAAAGTAACAGGTGAAGTTAAATCGAATTTAAGAACTCTACTAACTTACCGTTTCCTAAACACAGATTTTAAAAGCCCGTAATCGTCACACGTCGGACTCCATCCTCAAACACGTGCAGACTGCACAATCGGTCAAACTCGAAACGCAACATTCATATATTTTCCAACTAGGGTTGAGTGAGGCATGAAGTGGAACTTGAAGACAGTTTGGACAATAAAGTTTATGTTTCGTGTTTTTGTTTCGTGCCATTTTAAAGTTATTTCTGCTTCTTTTCTTTCTTTGTTTTTTGTTTTTTTGGTAAAAATCGTAAGGAATTATTTTTCTGTTTTTTTTTTCATCCGCATTTTATCATCCGCATTTTGTTATCCGCATTTTAATATCCGCCGTCCGCCATCCGCCATCCGCCGCCATCAGGTCCTCATTTTACAGAACGGTGAACTCTCATAACTCATAACTCTCATAACAGTGAACTCCTAGACGACCGGCACAACAGTCATTTGTATTCCCGATTCAACTCCAGACACGTCCTCAAAAGAACCAGAGACTGTTATCATAATACTGATACGTTTTTACAACAAGGTACAATAATTCACTCACTAGTTTTCTCGTTGTTTATGTTCATATTGGCGCCAGAACAGCAACCATAACTATGGGAACTATACAACCTCCGGTCAGGAAGTAAAATTGCAGTTTAATACCGATGCCTTGGATTTTATTTATACTTCACCAGAAATCCGCAAACATTTCCTTCCAGCAGAAATTTTAGCTGTCTCCGCGACCCGCAAAATATCCTTGTGCACGGTAGCTAAATTAACAAAACTATGACGTCTTTCCCATACTATTGCATAATCAAACCGTAATAGCAATGAATCAAAATTGAACAAACGCAATTTTGCTTTGCCATATCGCTCATATTAAAACACAAACTTTCCCGTCCCATTTAACTTTCTTAAAACGTCTCCATTCGTAAAAATACACCGTGAAATTCTCAAACTGCGTTTGCCAAAAAAAAAAAACGCAAGGCAGCTTAAATGGCTTTACGACAAATGATTGAAACTGATAGGTAACGTGAGATATCGAAACTTAAGAAGAACTTAATACCTTTGCGGTAACGTAATGTGAGATATGACAAGTTCATCACAAGTTTTGACATCCCGATACCCAAGGGAAATTAACAATAGGTCCGGGGGTGCTCCCCAAAAATTTTAGGAGCAGTATGTGACGCCCTTCTTGAAATCCTAACCGGTTTAACCAACCATATCCTCAATGCCCTAATATAGCTTCTATAAAGAAGAAACAACTAACCCCCCCGGACAAAAGTCCACAAAAATTTGTTAACAACTTTTGTCCCCATATTCTACTGACTCCTATATCTCGTTTCGCGCGCATGCGCTTTAACGAGATAAAAAGAAGGCCTGGAGAGGAGGTTGAAAAACGCCGGAAAGTTTGAAGTTCCACAAATACAACTTCCGTATCTTATATTGATAATTTCAGTTTCATTCCATTTATAATTTGAGTTTCATTCCATTCACATATTGTGAATAAGGGTCTCGCAAAACAGATCGGGTAGGCTTAAATGGAGCAGACATGGTTAACTAGACACTTTGTTGAAGAATTGTTTAACAATTTCAGGTGTTGTGATTAATGAGTTTTTGTGACAATAAACACTTAAAATTTGCTCAAGTTTTGTTTGATAAGTTCATGTTTCGTTAAGCCTTCGAGGCTGAGTAAAATACAACCTTAGTTGAAGCTCTCGTTTATAGCGACCATCTCGGAAATTCCAAAAAGTGAACTTCACTTGATTAAAGGATATAAATTAGCGAGACTCGTCACGACTCATAAACAAAGTAAAAAGCGTTTCATATTTCATTATCCTTCTCAAGCTTAAGCTTGTTCCCAGTGTCCTCTCTCTGAGAGAGGTCATGACAAAGCTCACTCTTTCTCATAACAACGTCATGGTTAAGTTCACACAATCCTGCAATCATTGTTAAGCCACAGCTAGTGAGATTCGTGGGGTTCTAATTAAAAGCAATAAAAACTTTTCATGTTTTGGTTCTTTGGCTTCAGGGAAAGAAGATACGTGTCTGGCTCTGAAATTTTAAAACAACTATTTACATAATTTAACCTACTTAATGGCTAAGATCCATAGCGGAGGGAACCAATCAGAAATCTAGAAAATTATTATCCAGAAGTACAAATTTACTAATAGAGAATATAGAATGGACATCAAAATTTAATCTCTTAGGAAACGTTCGCCGAAAGAACAAACTAAGAAAATTATATTTTAAATTGATTCATAGATTAACCGTTACCAAGAAAGAGCTATGTACATTTGGTCTAGAAGACGTAAACAATTGCCTTTATTGTGAAAGACTTGATTTCATTACCCATACTTTTGTTGTTGATAGTTATTCGTCCCAAACGTTCTTCGATAAAATTATCCACTGTTTTGACAATAAATACCACTCCACCTTTTCTCCAACGCTTTTGGAAAAACTCTTTGGGACTGCAACCGACTACTGATGACGAGACTGTGCTTAAATTAAACTTCTGCCTATTATTTGCAAAATATTACTTATACTATCAGAAAATGGTAATTTCTTGGTGTTGCGGATGGTGTGATCACCAAATGACGTAAAACAAAACATTCAAAAGACACTGAACAATATCCACACCACAACACAAAAGCTAACCAACAATGGCTTCCGCAACACCAAGAAACACCCCAGAAAATGCACTAAGAACAATGCAACTTCGTCCATTTCAAACAAAAGATACACATTGAAAATTACACACAGTAAACGTAAATGGTGTAAAAATGTTTCGATATTCGGCGCTGCTTATTCTTTGTTTTTTATTTTAAATTGACGTAAGTTTAAGATATGTTGTGTTCGACTACTTCTACTTTATTCTGTGTCATCATCATTATTATATATTATTTTAATTATTATTTTCCCGTTTAGGCCGTCCTGTTAGTGTAGCTCTTATTATTGTAAGCGTTTGTCATATTTCATAATCCTATATAAATTAGCGAGACTCATCAGGACGCGTAAACAAAGTAAAAAGCGATTCATATTTCATAATCCTAATCAAGCTTAAGCTTGTTCCCAGGGTCCTCTCTCTGAGAGAGATCATGACAAAGCTCACATTTTCTCATAACCACGTCATGGTTAAGTTCACATAACAAACGTCACAGTTTCTTCAAGCTAGGCGACCACGGTTCAACAAACAAGCAAACAGAACCAATTAGTAATCCGAAAATCAAGATTCAGACTATGAGCAGAATTGGGATGGCTGCCCTATGAGGGGAACAGTAAAAATTAATGAAAGACTGAAATGATACTGTATGTATTTTACACTAAAGACTTAAATAGTCCGATCCAACGACAACACTAGAGATTCTACATGATTAGTTCCTTCCTGCGTCACTTAGTCGTTACTGAAGTATCTTTATTTCTAATTACAAGTAATCATTAGGTTAGAGGTTAACTAATGGCGCAGAACTATGCTGGTTCTAATGGCTACAAAACAAAACAGTTTACACGAACTATAGCAGTTGGTCGTTTCTTTGACCGACTTAAAAGGCGGGTTGCAGAGAAACGCTGGGACAGATCAAAAAAGACATACAGCATACGCAGGATTGCAACTGACGACCGGCTGTTTTGAATATCAGTTTGGATAACAAAAGGAAGTATCGTGAAGGTAGTATTTCGTTTTCTTACTGATTTCTCCAATATATATATATATATTTTAAAAGGTTAATTATGATTGAAAATTTGTTGTTCAGTAAACTGTACTGTTGCAGTTTAACCATGCAATTGTTATAGTTTAGGGTAGCTTCCGTCAATTTGTATTCCCTTTTCTGGTACCCGGCCAAGCAAGTATTTCTTTCAACATGTACTAAGCAAATTTTACACCGTTCAAACTCATTCAACATTTGTTGCTCAATACATGTTGAACGATGTGCCAACTCGTTGACTTATTCTTCGAGTTTTTCGGCAGCTTTGTCCATTATAAAAAAAGAGGAGAAGGCCTGGAGAGGAGGTTGAAAAACGCCGGCAAGTTTGAAGTTCCACAAATACAACTTCCGTATATTATATTTATAATTTGAGTTTCATTCAATTCATTTATTGTGAATAAGGGTCTCGCAAAACAGATCGGGTAGGCTTAAATGGAGCAGACATGGTTAACTAGACACTTTGTTGAAGAATTGTTTAACAATTTCAGGTGTTATGATTAATGAGTTTTTGTGACAATAAACACTTTAAATTTGCTCAAGTTTTGTGTGATAAGTTCGTGTTTCGTTAAGCCTTCGAGGCTGAGTAAAATACAACACAATACTTTAGTTGAAGCTCTCGTTAGCAACCATCTCGGAAATTCCAAAAAGTGAACTTCACTTGATTAAAGGATATAAATTAGCGAGACTCATCACGACTCATAAACAAAGTAAAAAGCGTTTCATATTTCACTGTCCTTCTCAAGCTTAAGCTTGTTCCCAGTGTCCTCTCTCTGAGAGAGGTCATGACAAAACTCACACTTTCTCATAACAACGTCATGGTTAAGTTCACACAATCCTGCAATCATTGTTAAGCCACAGCTAGTGAGATTCATAGGGTTCTAATTAAAAGCAATAATATATATAGTTAGCCTTAGCCTAACAGCGGCGCCCTCTGAAGACCCTCTGAAGACGCTCTGAACAAGCCTAACTAAGATGAAACTTAACCTAGGTGAAATGTCGGAAGCACAAGAATTAAGATTGAAGACCGGGCTATTTTTCAATTTTAGCAATTCTGAAAAGCAGTATTACCCGACCGTCTGCACAGTTTATTTAGACCGTACAAAAGTTCACAAAAACAACTTTTTCTCCGTCTAGAATAATTATTACGACTATTTTTCGAATAAAATGGAGTTGTTGCTTGTCAAAAAACGCCCGAGAAACTGATTTGCCAAAATACACAAACATATTTGCATAAGGCGACGCGAGTATAAAATCTAAGTCTTGTTTTGTTTACATGAAATCGCTTTTCAATCTATGTAATGAATGAACAAACACATAAAAATGGACAACACAATCTTCTTTCGAAAAATTTTTA
Organism: Cladopsammia gracilis; assembly: GCA_022457155.1. Classification (NCBI taxonomy): domain Eukaryota; kingdom Metazoa; phylum Cnidaria; class Anthozoa; order Scleractinia; family Dendrophylliidae; genus Cladopsammia; species Cladopsammia gracilis. Next base: position 478,600 of record JAJGOT010000327.1, read on the forward strand.
TTGAAATCTCAATTAGTTTATGTTTAGAAGCAAAACGCTTACAATTTACAACGCATCGAGGCCGAGCCGTGTCTTCGATGAAATTTAAGAAATTAAAATACAACTGAATTTAAGCTACACGTTTATAAACAATTCTCCAAAATTAACGATTTGTGCGGTACTTAACCTGAGAGCTAAGTGAAAATATTTGCCACTTACCTTGTTTCTGACCAGTGTTCTATAAATAAATCGAAATAAACTCTTCCCGTCGAATGACTTGGCGGTTTCAAAAACAGTAAGCGGTAAGAGATAATATTTGCGTCCTCAACATGAGATATCAGAAGGAATCGCTAAGATAAACATAGTTTTGCACATAATTCTGGACCAAGTTCTGGAGGAGAAACTTTGAACGATTCGCTATTGCAATGCTTCTGTAATGTTTTGAACATGTTATGTTCCGGGAATCGAACCCGAGCCACACTGGTATGTGGCGAGTGCTCTAACCACTGCACACCACCCCTGCTCCAAAAAACGCCCAATTTGTGTCATAGTTCGATGCTGGAGGGCTCCTGGTTCGATGTTATGTAGTGTTTTCTGGGATAGGTTTGGAGGAAAAACTGAGAAGACAAGAAGTCTACAAGAAGAAAATAAGAATGTTAATTTTATAAGAATTTGAAGTTTATAATTATTAGATGGGCATCAAAACATTCCGCTATCAACATGAAGTACTTTGAACTGCAAAGTTATGTTGGTGTTCGAAAACTAGTTTTGTATCTTTTGTCCCTTCTTTAAAAACTCTTTCCAGAAGGCAGACCACTGAACTCCTCCCCTCCCCCCCACCCCCCGCGCCCCGCCCCCCGCCCTTTGCTTTGTAGATTTATGATAGTGCATACTATGCCTTGTAACATGTTTCTCCCATCCATTTTTCACAGTTTGATTGATCAAGCACTCCCACAGCACAATTATGAAAATTCCCAATGAGCTGTTCACCAAAGTGCTGAGCACAGCTGCAGAATCTGCCAAGCCAACATCCGGATTATTCGGCTTGCTGTCTGACAACAGCATCTCCTTGAAAAATCTTCTCCTTTCCCCTGTTGTTGTGTTGCTAGAGCTGTTACTGAGTTCCAAGGTCTTCGATTGTCCCTTGAACAATCACATGTTGTATGGTGTTCTGTTCCTCGTGTCTCCATTCTTCATAGTACTCATCGTCAATGTGTTACTTGTTGGAAATCCATGGGATATTACTGATAGATGCTGCATTAAACGGTATAGACGACGAGGGAAAACGAAATGGTGCTCAGGAGAATGTTGCTACTGGGTGCTTCCTAACATCGCCAAAGCCTTTGTTGGACCCTGCGTTTGGTTGATCGCATCTTTTGCAGACACCAAGTACTATGTATGCGCAGCGGTAGGACAGGACATTGAAAAAAGAAATCTGACCAACGTCACGGAAATTGAAGAGTTGAAAGCGGAATTTGCAGACGCCAAAGCCCGTTCAGTTATAGCTGCCTGGTTTGTCTCTAGCGTTTTGACTCTCGGGATCTTTCTTGTGTTGATTGTAAAGAAGTGTTGTCTCAAAGAAAATGTTGTCTTTGAAGGTAAGATAAGACCCAATTTAGGCTGAAATATTTATCTTTTTGCAGCAAATAGGTTTCCAAGAAAGTTTTTCTTCGCCCAACAAGGAGCCAAATGGTGATATTAACTATAACTAGGTTTTGTATTTGTCTTTATGCAGTTGACCTAATTAGTCAGAGATTTTGTTCTGGCTACGAAAGTGACACTGATAAGCCATATGCCGCAGAATAAAATAGATGGCCTTAGGGAAGGTTTCACCCCTTCTCTGTGTTACTGGAAGAATTGCTGATTATTACATTGCTAGCTTCCCTTTTCAGTTAAATTAAAGTTTCAGTTAAAGCGAGCGAAAAACCAAGGCAAACCGAATGAAACTGGAGCGAGCGAACAAACCTAGAGAGAATTAGGGAAGAGACGCCCCTTTATCCGCCCAGCTTCATCTTGGCTCGCATGGATTTCACTTGCGCACGCTCGTGTGATTTGCTCGCCCGCTAAACCGTCCAGAAAGTTACTGCTAGCAGTCTACTGAATTAATATCCAGACGTGAGCCGAAGACGATCCCATTCTGATCTTGAATCATTATGTGCATGGACGGCCCCTGTATATGGTCAATCGCACGCTTTGATTTTTTTCCTTTAAATTGGCTTACATATATATATATATATAAGCAATACAAAGCAATACATGGAATGGCCCCAGTGTACATTCAGGAATTGATATCACGCAAACGGGAGGGGTGCTATAGCCTACGGTTCTCTGGTGGCACTCTACTGGCAAGACCAACACGCCAGACAAGAGTGACGCTTGGGGACCGATCTTTCTTTGTGGCAGCGCCGAAGCTCTGGAATGCGCTACCACGTGACATTAGATATATTAGCATAATGTCAAATTTTAAGCAGAAACTGAAAACGCATCTTTTTAATCAGGCTTATTTTTAATATTAGTGCTATTTTTAATTTTTTTTTATTAATTACTCCAAAAAAAACTTAATTACAAATACTAATTAATTACAGGAATAAAAGGAAAAAAAGTTTACAATATTAGTATTTAAGAAGTAGACACACGTGACAAAAATAAAAGAAGAAGAAGAAGAAGAAGAAAGAAAGAAATTACAAAAGATTTCCATATGTATCATTAAACCTTGCAAGTTCGTTGTTTTGAACAGCTATTTCACGTTGTTTAGTTATTTTGTCTGTTAGGAATGCAAGAAAACTGCCGAAACAGATTTTTTTATCGTGTAAGCAACTATTATATATAGAGTACTTCGCGATGAGAAGCAAATAGTTCAAAGAGTACTTTTGCTTCATATTGGTAAATATTCCGTATAGAATCATGCTTTTTGATAATGTGATGTTTTCTTTAGTTTTACTGGCCCACCAGTTTTGAAATGAGCTCCAAAATGACAAAGTTGAAGGGCAGTGTAAAAACATGTGATCTAAGGAATGCCTGCCAGTGAGACAATGAGGGCAAATATCATTATCGGATATTTTAGCTTTAAAGAGACTAACTTTTGTTAGAAGATTATTGTTAATAATCTTATATTGAAACATTGTTATCTTTATGTCATTTTTTACTTGGAAGGGCAGCTCATAAACTCTGTGAATGTTTTCTCGGGTAAAACCATATCTTAAAATTTTGCTTTCCGCGGTGGGAGGTAAAACGACATTTTTTAACATAACAGAGTAAACATTTTCAGTGGAAATTGTGTTTGTATTATTTTCATTTTCCGACGTTTGCCGATGGGTACTTTTCATTGCTAATTTCCAGGTGGTTGGAATAGAATTAATTAATCCAAAATAAAGAGTGAAAGACATTTCAAGATGATATTTTTTGGAAAATTGATTGAAAGAAAGGAAATTACCGCCATTGTAAAGGAGGTCCTCGACACATACAACATGTTTTTCAAACCAGATTTTATAAAAGGGTGCTTTATCATTAATTTTTATGTTGCAGTTGTTCCAAATTATTTCGTTATGGGGAGAAGTGTCCTTTTGAAAGGCATGTTTTGTGCTTTGCCAATGTTTCAAGACTTCACGGTAGAAGTCTGGGAGGTGGTTAATTTCTAGGGAATTAATGTCGTAGTTGCAGCGTGTCAGAGTTGTGCTATTTTTACTTAATTAGTCTAATTTTATTGTATATTTTTATGGTAATCATTTTATCAAATTTTACGAGTTAAGTGACAGTTTTTATTTTTAATTTTCTAATATATTGTTAGGCGCATTAGATTATTTTTTATATAATGCGACATATAAATTACTAAATTATTATTATTATTGTTATTATTATTATTATTGTTATTATTTATATGATCAAATGCGCGTCCAGACTAGTTTAGTAGCCCAGGAAAATGATGGATATGAATTCTCTCTTGAGACGACAATGTTTCTCTTGGTGAGTTGTATATAACCTTTCATAGTGCTTATCAATTATTGTACTCATTCTCGTCGTGCATGAGTTCCTATAACCTTACCATATAATGAAAATTGCTAAATTTATTATTTGTTCTCATTCGATAAATACACCAATGGGAGGTCGCAAGCCGTCGCTGTATTAGTGACCTTCCATCACTGCTACTACATTACAAGAGAAAGTGCTGCCGGGGAAGATAAAGAAAAGGAAGCAAAGAAAAGATAAAAGAAGGGGGCGAGAAAAAATACGGAATAATGGACAGGTTCAAGTTAAAAAAAAAAGGTGTCGGGAAAGATAAAAATGAAACGATCATTTCACTCATTATCGTCCTATATGAATTCGCCACTTTAGAAACGAGAAGGAAACTGGGCCGAGTGAACTTTCGCAACGACTTCTGGGATCGCTACAGGGGACTCTTCTACTCTGCCCTCAGTAACAGTCCCAGAAGTCGTTGCGAAAGTTCACTCGGCCCAGTTTCCTTCTCGTTTCTAAAGTGGCGAATTCATAACATGATAATGAAAACTTGCATAATTTATCTTTTCTATTCAGATGAATACTACTTTGAAAGGCGAGAAGCCATCGCTGCGTTAGTGACATTCCGTCACTATATCAGTCATGGTGAGCAGGGCAACGTTGAAAAAGGAGAAGTAATTAACAATCAGGCAAATCTTGATTCCACTGCTATTACCAGAGAAAATGGAAGTGGTTCCGGGGAAGATAAAAAAGAGGACGAAAAGAAAAGAAAAGACAAAAAAGAGGAAGACAAAATGGAGGTTGAGATGACACCAACCAGTCTTGGTACGAGTGCAAGCGGTACAGACATGGGTGTATCAGTCCCTGGCTCGCGTCCGATTGCAAGCAGTGCAGATGCAATTGAACCAGCCCCGGCCAGTCCGAATGTTAAAGCGAGTGCAAGCAGTGCTGCGGCGAGTGTATCAGCCGGCCCCAGTCCAAGTGCCAGTGAAGACAAAAAGGAGGATAAGAAAAAAGAGGGAAAGAAAGAGGAGCAGGAGCCGAGAACAGAAAGAATAATAGGCTGGTTCAAGAAAATACTAGGTGTCGGGCAAGATGAAAAGAAGGACGAAGAAAACAACGGAGAACAAAGAATCGTAGGTCGGTTCATGGGGAAGGAAGAGGAAATCACAGTTTATCCTGAAGGTATCCCTGAGCAAGAAGGTAAAAAGTGGGTTGAAGAGCAGTTCGATGGGGGAAAGCATTACCTTGCCGTGTATAAAGAAATCGAGAACAAGTATCCCAGAATTACGAGAGGGCGACCATGGGAACCCTGGGTGAATAAAAAACCCGGGAAAATCTGATGACGGAACTGAAAGGAAAAGGAACCCGGTACGGTGTTCCCCATAGGTTAATTTTTGTCGACCTGAACTTGATAGAGTTCTTTTTATGCAGCTATGTATATAACACAAAGAACGTGTATACTTAATGCTTTACTATTATATGGACAACAGATTAATAGTGATCGTCCGCTAGGTGAGAGAAAGTGGACTCACAGGCCTTCAATGCAAGAATTTGATTTTGTCATTCTTCATCCCAGTCCTTTTCCAGTGTCTCAGTCTCTTCTCCCTAGGCACATCCCACGTGTTTGTTTGCACCTCCTTTTTAATGACAAAGACAAACACTGGAGTGCGTGGGTAATACAGGAGTGCGTGGGTAATGCTATTAATGGTCACTTAGAGGGGCACTCAAGGCCACCTTGGCACATGGCATTATCATGGCTGCTAGTAGCTTAGGGCTCACTATGTTTGGTATTTTGGTCCATAAAAGGGTGATAAAACAACTACAATGTGGCCTTAGTAGTGCCCGTCTCAGCCGTGCTACTAAATAGGGAGTTTAACCCTCGGACGTACACTCAAACGTATACCCCCACCGTAGTACAAGGAGGGGGGTTGTTGCAACCCCCTCCCCCCCCCCCCCTTGCCTGGGTTTTTGCGATGTTGCAATATTTCGGAAATATTTTACATCTAATAGATAGCCAGCGATGTGCTCTACCAGATAAGATAAATATTATGGGTTGTGTCGTTGCTGGGGGTCCCTGACGTCATCTAAAATGGCCGCCAAAATGGCCGCCATCTTGGATTTTACTAAAAATTCAAATTTATCACAAAAATGCGGGAATTGCAAATATTGTTCGCTAGGGTTGCAAAATAACATATAATTAAACATTTTGGTGCTTTTGGTAGCATTTTATATGTTTTTCCGCTGAAAAGGGGTGAAAATCACATTTTTATTCAAAAATGGGTTGACCTCATGTTACTTTTGACGTCATATCTCGTTACCATAGCAACCGGTTGTCGCTAAACTTTACAAAAATGTGTCTCAAGGATAAATGAACAGCTACTGAAAACGACATATGCTAATCATAAATGGTCTTGAAAATATGGGAGTACGTCCGAGGGTTAAGCAACGACGACGGCAGCGCCATGGAAAACGTCACCTGAAAAAAGAATTCGATCTAGTTTAAACTACCTTGCAGTTGTTCCAATTTGTTTAGTTTGTCTAATGTGACTGCGGATTGTCCAGAAGCTGAATTTGTACGGATGGCTTTTAAGTTCAAATAGAGAAAGGAAAATTTATCGTCGTGTGTTCACTTTCTCCACAAAACCTATAATTTTATCGTTTGACGTTGTTGTTTTGCAGAGAACGGCAAGAGAAATGTACTAAAATGTAAAACGCACGTGCAGAGGCATTGTTTTTGCTTTAACCTGTTGGCCGTTTTTATACTAGAGACGCATTATCCGTCTGGACGAACTTGGGCAAACATTTGTAGTTCGTCTGGCTATGCGTCTCAAGTATAAAGACGGGCACAAGACGCATTATGCGTCTAGACAAACTATCTTTCGTAATGCGCCGTTCAAGACGCATTACGAAAGATAGTTCATCTAGACCCATAATGCGTCTGTGTGTATAAAGACGGGCAACAGACCAACAACGGTAAAAAATGAGACCGTGTAACAAAAAAGCCAGAGGTTTTACGCCAAAGAAAACAACATGGCGGATGCAGGTGCGAAACAGCGAAGCTCGCTCGTTTCTGTTGCTTTTTGTAATCACGATTGCTGACAGAACAACCGGTTGTTTCGAACTTCATCTTCCTTAGACAACGTTTCTTTGCCATTTCTTCGTTCGTTTTATATTGGCGACTTAAAAACTCTTCCGCTTTTCTTTTATGGGAGAAGAATTTTACAAGTTCCAACACGGCCGCCATCTTGAATTTTGCCGCCAAAAAACTCTAGTACTCATTCCTTCTTATTAGTGGCCGCGCGCAATGTCTCGCATTGTTCGTCTCCCGCAGTTCATCTTGTTGTTCGTCCCGTCTTTACACTAGACGTATAACATGACAGGCGCATTATCCGTCTGGACGGATAATGCGTCTCTAGTGTAAAAATGGCCATTGTTTTGTACAGTTCTCGCTGCCGTCGCCGTCGTGGTTGCTTAAATTCCCTATTAGCATACCTACGAACACCTGTGCAGTGACTTGCGAATCTGTGTCAATATCCTAAGTGCATAAAAAGTCATGTTCTTTAGAGGCAAACAGTAGTTAACTGTAAGATACATGTACTGTAACAGTGAATCGCAACATGAGTGGTGCTTAGTCTGCAAGAGCAATAGTTAAAGGCCCACCTTCACCCAAAATGTTGTGCGCGCTGTGATCACTTTCTGTGCTGAATTTCGTGTAACATGAAATTCACGCTTGAATATGTGCAACCAATGAGATCACGCGTATGAACAATGGAGCATTTCAAAACAAAAACAAACGACCGCAACGTCTTTTGGGTGAAGGTGGGCCTTTAAGTGATTGTAGTCATGATATTTCAAATATTGTGCTTCGTCATTTTCTCCTAAGAGGCATAGAGTAGAATTTTTTTAATCTTGTTTCGCAGAGTAACTCTTTGTTTTTTAGCACTTTTTAATATCAGAAATCATGGAAATTTGGCTAACACCAAAGTAAACTGTCTGTGATGGACGTCTTTAACCCTTCAACTACCAACAGTGCCAAGAATCAAAATTCAAGAAAAACCCCAAATTTCATTCTGTAAAATATTGAAAAACAAATAATGCCATGCAGAAGTACTGCCAAAGAGATTTTATTTGAATGGTCACACCATAGGATTTTGTCGACAGACTCAAAAGTTAGAACAAATGGTACCATGCAAAAGTACTGCTGAAGAGGTTTCATTTGAATGGTCACACCATAGGATTTCATCAACAGGCTCAAAAGTTAGAACAAATGGTACCATGCAAAAGTACTGCTGAAGAGGTTTCATTTGAATGGTCACACCATAGGATTTCATCAACAGACTCAAAAGTTAGAACAAATGGTACCATGCAAAAGTACTGCTGAAGAGGTTTCATTTGAATGGTCACACCATAGGATTTCATCAACAGACTCAAAAGTTAGAACAAATGGTACCATGCAAAAGTACTGCCAAAGAGATTTTATTTGAATGGTCACACCATAGGATTTTGTCAACAGACTCAAAAGTTAGAACAAATGGTACCATGCAAAAGTACTGTTGAAGAGGTTTCATTTGAACGGGTCACACCATAGGATTTCATCAACAGGCTCAAAAGTTAGAACAATTGGTACCATGCAAAAGTATTGCCAAAGAGATTTTATTTGAATGGTCACACCATAGGATTTTGTCAACAGACTCAAAAGTTAGAACAAATGGTACCATGCAAAAGTACTGCTGAAGAAGTTTCATTTGAATGGTCACACCATAGGATTTCATCAACAGGCTCAAAAGTTAGAACAATTGGTACCATGCAAAAGTATTGCCAAAGAGATTTTATTTGAATGGTCACACCATAGGATTTTGTCAACAGACTCAAAAGTTAGAACAAATGGTACCATGCAAAAGTACTGTTGAAGAGGTTTCATTTGAACGGGTCACACCATAGGATTTCATTGACAGACTCAAAAGTTAGAACTAGACTACATGTCTCCATAATTGACTCTGGGAGTGAAAGGGTTAATAAGTGTTTCTTTCAACAAGTCATCTCAGATGTTCATGATTTTGGTCAAAGCCCTGTCATATTAGCATCAGAGGTTTTCTTATTTCCGGCGCGATGTAAACAAGTTAGTTCGGGTACGCACCACGCGCTGATTCCTCTGATTAAAATCAAAAGTATCCGAAACTACATGAAAAAGTACATTTTGTACGAAACAGGCCAAAAAAGATCGGTTCTTAGATTTCAATAAATAGTGTTTATCGCAAGATATATACATTTTGTACTTTACATTAACTTAGGGGTAACCTGCGTGCAGACGTCTCAAGCAGGAGATGTCTGCGCGGCAATTTTTCTTTTCGTAAACAAGCGATGCCATTTTAGCGACACTTTTTTCACCTATTATCGAATTAATTTTTTTATCAGAGAAAGAAAAATACAAATAATTAACAACCTAGAATCTAACCCGGAACCTCTACATGCTAACATCCCTCCTTCACCACTAGACCACTGGATTGATCCGGCAAATCCAACAAAAATTTAACTATAAAAGGTACTTTTCTTAATGATACATCTATAACCAGTGGCCCTATCCCTTAATCTAACCTGATCGCGAATCTATCTAGCCGATCTAGCTTAGGCTTAGATGTTTATATGTATATTGTATGTAAGCTTTGCATTAGCTTAGGATTATTATTATTTTTTTATTGTGATGTTAAAAGCTTAGGTCTAATGATTGCTTTACCTAGGCCCAATTTCATCTTATAATGATAGCCTACTTTCATCCCAACCCAGACATAAGCTATAGAGAAATGGCATCGACCATTACAAAAGGCTTGGTTACTAATGAATGTTAATAATGGCATCGACCGTTAAAAATGGCATCGCTTGGAAATCAGCGTCTGCACACAGGCTACCAACCAGAAATGTTTAGAAAAACTCTTGAAATGGTTTTGTACTGCTTTTCCATATCATTTTAGAATCTTTAAAGGAAATAGTTTGAGAGCTAAAGTACAGTCTGAGCTTTTTGCTTCTTTTAGCTGAATATTTCCGCGGCAGAGAATGTTAGGACCTGTTAGGGAAAGGAAATTTACTAGTCTGAGTATGCCAGCCCGATTTATAAAGCTGGCTTGTGAGTGAGCGAGATTTTGAAGATAAGTGTATAATTATTATTGAGTAACTAACCAAGTTCAAACGCATGCTCAGACGCAGACTTTTAACGGACCAGTAGCTTTTAGCCTAGTTTGCTTGAATTTGTATTATTATTGTGTAACTATTTCGCTGAAAAGCCTCGTTGGGGAAGTGAAATAAAGTATGTATGTATGCGTGTATCATTGTGTATATGTAAGTAGGGTCGTTGAATATCTGTTGAGCATTTTATTTTTGAAGGTGACCGGAGGTTGGGCAACTGCCAAAAAATGTAATTTGTGATAATCGGTATTGACATAAATTAATATTTTGCCGACACGGAGCAGAGAACCGGGTACTAGTGTAGTGCGCAGGGGCTCACGGTTCGTGAGTTTGAAAACTGTTCGTTGATAGATTTGTGTCATTCTACGGTCAGCCTCGCCGCCTATAGTACTGTTCAAACAAGTTCAATGTTACCCCGATTTTTTTGCTTTCCTCCCTGGCAATATGAATGAGGCTACAGCGGTACGACTAATAACACAGAACAACCAGGACCTTCTTGGTCAGTTTAAGACTCTGGTTAAAGATTCCAGTTTAGCTCTCAAGCGTTTCACATGAGGATATGGCTGCCCAGCAGATGACAGAAATCAAAAGAATCAAGCGCGGTTTCACTCCGCAATTCAACAAGAAGAGCAGAGAGGACCAGTACAACGTCAATAAAGCGATTAAAGAAACCATGAAGGACGCAAAGGCCGCTCTGGAACGCAAAGACATGCAGAAATTTAAGGATGCCTTAGACAAAAGTTTGGCTCTCGTGCAAGAGCGTGAAAAATTCATCCTGCTTGCAGATAAGTCACCGTTTGGTTGGAAAACTGTCAATGAATACAAACATCATGATTTGGCCGACGACGAAGAAGACGAAAAGGAAAATTTACAGAGCCGTAAGCGTTTCACCGCGCGTTCTTCCCACCAACGAAAACCTTGCCGACGTCCATTCAGGCTAAATCTCCACAGATCGCAAGACAACAATCATCTAATTTCTTCTCTCGCCTTAATCAACAACATTTAGTGCAAAGATCTGCTACTGGTGTTTGCTTTGCGTGCGGAAAACCCCTGACTCTGTTCACACATGGAGTTGGACGAAGATTACTATCAGGAGGACTCTTGCCCATCATCTCTATATTTTGTTTTTTTTTTTTGGACCCCGAAGTACAATGCGAATTTAAATCTGACCAGGAATTCGTGTCGGTCTAAGGGAGATTATATCGAGTAATTGAGTTCTGGAAGGGCATTAACGCGCCGAAGTTTATTATCGATGTTATTCCATTTGTATGCAAATTGCCGTTGCTCAAAATTCCCACGTCTTTTACGGCCAGTAATAACGCGTTAGCTTTGAAGGATTCTAGTTCCGTTGAGAATGTCATGAACGAGCTCATTAGTCCACATTGTATTACTGAAGTTTACGAGCCACCTTTCACTATTGACCCTTTGTTTGTGTTAACGCAAAAATCTGTTTAATAGCGTTTTATTTTAGATGTGCGTCACGACAAGAGAATATTTTAGATGCGAAGACTTGAATGTTGCCTAAGAGATTTAGAATCCGGGAGACTATATGTTCTCTTATGATCTTGTGGTCATCATCATGTTGAAGATCTTCGTTCATCGAAAGTTTCTTTCTTTTCCTTGGACATTTTCCGCCGGTCACGCTAGATATTTTTTGAGTTTTCAGTTTTACCCTTCGGTCTTAGTTTAGCGCCTTACCTGCTGTTTACGGAATTGTTTAAGCCGTTAATTGAGAAATGGAGATCTGAAGCCGGGTAAATTGTTGCCTTCTTAGACGACGGTCTCGTCGCTGCTGTCGGTTACAACAACGCAAAGATTGCGAGCCTTCAGGTTCATGCCGATTTGCTGATTTTCTTCCTAACGAAGCCAAATGTCTTGGGGCCCAACTCAGGTAATTTCTCGGCTCGGAACTGTCATCAACACGGCCACGTCGGAAATTTACGCTACATATAGACAGACAGATAGATGTGTTCCATATTGTTCCATATTGGTCGCTTCTTTTCGCGTCCCGGTTGTAGGATTGCGAGGGTTAGCGGGGAAAATTATTTCACCCGGCTAATGCGTGGGCAACGTCTCCCAGCTTATGACTAGAAATCTATTTGCTATGATCAACACTGCATGCGTCGACATGAAACTCTTACGTTTACGTTTCCTCCCGAGAGTTTTGCTGAATTGATCTTCGGGAAAACCAACGTAGCGAGCCTTAAGGGCATACCTGTTTCGCCAGCCCGTCATAAGTCCATTTAGGTGATATATTCCGATGCATTGGCCTCATCTTGTGGAAGTTTTATAGTTTCGACGGCAAAATTTTTCATCAATACCCGTTCCGACTTCGAGAAAGCGCAAGGTTCCACGTTCAGAGAGTTGCTTGCCGTTTTTCCTGTCATTGAAAGCTTTCTTGGAGGCCAGTAAGCCAGTTACCTGGTCTACTGATAATCTAAAGGTCCGGCTTTACAACAGCCTGCAGTAGGCATCTTTCAGAGCTGTCTGTTCAACGATGTTGACATCGACATGCAGCGGATACTATTAAGGGATCTAAATACTATTGCAGGTGTTATATTCAAGTTTATTGATTATGTCGATTACACCATTCATGGCACGGTTTTCTATGCTCTCGACGGTTTAGCGGGTCCTCATACCTGTGATAGGTTCGCATGTTCATTCAACGCTCACGTTAAATGTTTTCAATTCCAGATTCTACCAACCCGGTTCCAGCGGTGCATACGCCTTTGCCCAAAATTGGTCCCATCACGACAGCCGGCTGCGTCCTCCGGTTTACTTAACGTGCATAGTCTTCAGCCATACGAGATCTTGCAGTGCTAAGGGAGCTCTCAGCGTACCATTTTGGAAGTCTGCCCATTTCTGGCCCATTCTGCGTTTAGATGGTTTTCCACTGGAGCACCTTTATTCATGATTGGGGCATTCTATCTAATTTAATTTGCCTAATTTACTTATAGATGTCAAGCCAGAAACTCTATTTTCGGTTGTAATCCCGTGACGGTCCCTTCATTAGCAATTCGTATTGACTTTAGTATCGCTCCTAGGTAGGGCTACGAGTTATCTAGTGAGAGCTTTCGTGTCCCAAGTGAATGCACGGAGATATGACTATTTTGCAGATTTCCTACTGAACGTATTTCAATCAGTCAAGTTTCTAGGGGTATTTTTTTTTTCCTAGATTGAATTGCCTGTTAGAGGTGTTATGCCCTAGATGGGCTTAATGAATGCCCTAGATGGGCTCAGCGTTATGCCCTGGAGGGGCTTACCGAATGCCCTAGATGGGCTCAGCGTTATACCCTGGAGGGGTTTACCGAATGCCCTAGATGGGCTCAGCGTTATACCCTAGAGGGGTTTACCGAATGCCCTAGATGGGCTCAGCGTTATGCCCTGGAGGGGCTTACCGAATGGCCTAGAGGGGCTCAGCGTTATGAAATGCCCTAAATGGTTTTCAATGTTACGTCCAAGAGGGGTTCAATGTTACGCCCTAGATGGGTTTTAACGTTACGCCCAAGAGGGGCTCAATGTTATGCCCGAGAGTGGCTTAGACAGGCTCAATGTTACGTCCAAGACGGGGCATGATGTTATGCCCTATAGGGGATCATCCCTATTTTCTAAGAGGAGCTAAACGGGGTTTAAGTTTGGTATTATGCTTGTCGAATCAGTTAGGATAGCTTTCTGTTTTTGACGGCAGGGTTGCGAGCGCAATTTAAATTCAGTTTTTTTTTTCCGTTCGACCGTACATTTTTCTTTATGAGTTCGTCTCTTACATTATATGTGTTTCATGTTGTTCTTAGATATCTCCTCGTCCGCATTTTGGTCTGCAGGAAGCCCGGACAACGTACAAGTTATCCAGCTAAAACAGAATCTGAAATTCACCGTGATTGCTTCGAAAGCCACTGGGTCATCGCAAAACTACCTTTAATGGATGGCAAGACTTTGCTAAAGACGTGTTGCGTATTCCTGATTTTCCGGTCAGACCTTTGGATCGTGCCCTGTATCTGCAACATCTGCTCGAGTCCACAAAGTCAGTGTCTGCATCAATTGTGCTTTCTACTATACGCTTTTAAGGGGGCGCATTAGCTAGCCAGAGTTGATTCTCCTTCAGTACACCCGACTGTCATTGCTGCAAAAGAAGGCGCTCTTCGCCTTGCCAGCCAACCTACCACCAGGAGGAACGAGTCCCTCGAAGTTACTCGTCTCAAGCAACTTGCTGAAAAAACTGATTGGGACAATCTTCTACAATTAAAAAGTCTAGTTATGTTTATTCTCACTTTTTCAGGTTTCCTTAGAAGCTCTGAGTTATGTCTTATTCGTAGCAGGGATGTCCAGTTTAGCTTTGCTCATAACTTAAACGCAAAAGGCCCGGATAGCTGAGAATATCCACTGCCCGCAGTTAGCAGGTTAGCTAGTCGGGGCGATCAGCTAAAACATTTATGTTAAGGATTCACTGCCAAGCAGACTTGAAGTCTTCAAGTACTTGTCGCTCTGAGCTCTAGCCCTTTCTTTTGCTGTCTACTATGGGCCTGGCTGACCAACGCGCCCATGCCTCAACCTTTGAGTGTGTTCGGTTGTGTAGTGAAGGCAAAATATGTAATTTGTGATAATCGGTATTGACATAAATTAATATTTTGCCGACACGGAGCAGAGAACCGGGGTACTAGTGTAGTGCGCAGGGGCTCACGGTTCGTGAGTTTGAAAACTGTTCGTTGATAGATTTGTGTCATTCTACGGTCAGCCTCGCCGCCTCTAGTACTGTTCAAACAAGTTAACTTTCGTCTTAGTTGTTTATTGTAATACCTTAAGATTTGTTATCGGCAGTTTTAGCCGCATTTTAGTCGTTTGTTTCTTAGTTAAAAACACCTTAAAACCCCAAAGGTAGCACCACTGCATAGGTCGGGGGTACACGGTCCCTATTTTTTCCAACAGTTGGTTTTTTGGGGTTTACGTGTCCGGCTCTGGTGCGCTTAGAGTTATCGTTATATCATAGTTCTTCGTCAATGACAAAATGTATCGTGGGCCTGGCCGGCCAACCTAGAGTTATTGTGATATTATAGTATAGTATATTATAGTAATATTGTAATACGATAGTCCTTTGTCAATAATAAAATGTATCATGGGCCTGGCTGACCAACGCGCCCATGCCTCAACCTTTGAGTGTGTTCGGTTGTGTAGTGAAGGCAAAATAAGAACATTTCTGCACGGTTTTTGCGAAAGAAAAAACTATTGTAAATAATTTCACGCTGAAAGAAAATTGCCTAAGCTACCTCCCCCCCCCCCCCCCCCCCACCCTTTCTTTTTCTTATACTCGAAATCTAAGATGAAAGTTCAAGTGTTTGTAAACCTTAAGTCAGTAGGGATTTTCGCATGACGTCATAAAAAATAAAAAATCTAAACTATACATCCTACAACGCTATTTCTGACATGGTATTTGGGTACCAATGTTACAATCCTTCAGAAAATCCAAACTAATCAGTCGTTAAACAACTGCTTTTCCTTCTGCCGTGCATTACTCGGCAAATAAGCCAAAAAAGTGCTCTAAATAAGAATCTTAGGACCGCGAACGAAAATGTTGCTGGTGAAAGTAGGAGCTGGAGAAGATCTAGTAGGCTAAAAATAGAAATACTACATAGAACATTTAACGTGAGAGATGCTCACTCAGGCATAAAAAATAGCCTGCGAGCAAGTTCTCGGGCTCGGGTTCGGGATTTGGGAGGAGGGGGTGGTGGAAGGATCCCCCTTTCCCCAAACCCCGAACCCGAGCCCGAGAGCTTGCTCGCAGGCTATTGAGAAAAGAGCCGGGATATCAAGGCATCAAGGCCGTAATTTTTTCAGGTACCATTTTTTGATTCATAGATCAATATGAACAAGAAAGAGGATGTAGAAGTTCAGAAAAAGACTAAGGCTATGTTCACACATGTTCTATGCTATGTTCACACTTGGTGCCACAGCACTAGTGCCTGGGTACCGGCAAAAAAATTGTGCTGCCTTCAGACACTGGGTACCAAAGATATCAACATGTTCACATTCCGAGTGCACCAAGGAATTGTGGGTACGCAAAGCAGTGGTTTGTGGGTGTAATGCCTCGGAACTAACGCAAAACGTGTGCACACTGGGAACCCGTACCCACTTTAGTGCCCATACCAAAAAATTGCCGCCTGAAAGGAGACATTTGCTCCGGGCGTGCGCGTTACTTGCATTTTGGCTTTCAGTTTGGGCTCTATCATGTCGTTGTCGCATTAAATGTTCTTCGTAGTATCAGCCTTGCTATATACTTTATTGTACTAAAATGAACTATTGTCCATGCGCAGTTGAGCTCGGACGGCCTGGGCGCTGGTCCGCGCAAGTCACCAATAGAGGCCAAAATGGGCTCAGTCGAAGCATATTGCACTGAAAAAATGGCAAAATGACGGGTTTTTTTCGCTCCAACTAAATCATATTTCCCACCAAAATGTTCACTAGATCCTAGTCTCTTCAAAACCGAGTGTTGATGTTGACATTACGCTTATTAAAATGAGTTGTATCGCTAAAAGCGATGACCGCGCGGTTGAACTCCATACAAGCCTTTACGTGACATTGGTCACTTCAACGTCGAAATGACGGGACTTTTTTTAAGTTATTAAAATATTTTAACGTTTCCAGATAGAATAATAACCAAATAACTGGAGTCCGAGTGTGGATTTCCGAAAAGTAATGCATAAATGGGCGAAAGTTTGATTTACTCGTCCAAAAATGGCGTTTTCGCTGTGATTTTAAGGGTCAAATTGGGGGTCTGGGGACGAGTTAAAAAATTAGAGGCAAATATCACCCAATTTTTTGCTATGAGTACAAAGTCTCGACCTTGTACTCGGGCACGGGCAACGTGCCCGAATACTGGCGTGGGTACTTGAAAAAAAGGTGTGTTCACATTAGTACTCAGTGATAATCGTACTCAGGCACCGTGCTCGGGCACCAAGTATGAACATAGCCAGCTGAGACTTATCCGTTTTTAGAGGGGTTTATATATGACGAAGCTAAGCCACTGAATCATGGTATATTGCATGGGATTTCACGAAGCCCTAGGAATAACGCGAGCTTGGGTAACCATGACTACGAGGCGTTGGATCCAACTCTGTTTCTATGGGGGAATCGAACAAGTTGTAGAGTGAAGTTCGTTATACAATAAAATATACACTAAATTACTACGTTTTTAATTTTCTAATTTTTTGGTATTACATGTATTTCTGTAAGGATGTTAGAAGTACTAACATAAAGCTTGCTATTTAAGGACGATGGACCCAAACTTACACAAGCTCATTTTCGCTTGCAAATGCGACGCGATTTTTCCAAAAAATCACGTCACCAGTGAGGCCAAAAATTGCCACAATTAGTAGTAGTAGTCAACTTTATTCAAGTGTCAATCATTCTAGCGTTCTATTTTTGTACAGTTGATGCAAAAAAGCAAGTCATGAAGAGACCATTCGAAGGCATCTCATATGCCAATTTATTTTTACAGGACGTTCAGAATTGCAATAGGCTTGTTAAGAATGATGGGACTGTGGAACCGATATGGCTCAAAATTCTATACTAAATAGGCCATTTGCACGATGCCGTCATTTGACTACTACTACCAGAATTCTTCAGTTTTTTGTTTTATAGTGCAAATTAGGGCTATTGTTATTTAAACCGCAATGGGATTACAAAATTTAAATAAGAAAGGAAAAACGAAATGAATTCTGGTAGTAGTAGTCAAATGACGTCATCGTGCAAATGGCCTATTACTAAGTATTGAAACTGTTTGCCTCATTTTTATGAAACAGCACCAGACTTTACAAACCCGCATAAGTTTGATGCGATCTTAAGTTTGGTGGTTAGTTTTGAAGTAAACGAATGTAAATATTCGAATTCAGTCTTAAAGCTGCCGTGGAATATGACATACGGAAATTCTGCTCAATAGCTTTCATTTGAATGGTCACACGGTAAATTTTCATCTACAGACTCACTGAATGTTTCGGCAGAAGATTTTCTTAAGTAAAGGAATCTTATCCGCTGAATTGACTACTCTCCTTTCTTCTTTCCGGCGAAAATTCCAGTTGACCTCAGCATTTCGTAACCAAAACGACATTTGTTATCCCGGCCAAAAACAAAAGGCTTTATGATTAAATTTTCAGATGCTACGAAACTTTGAGGCGGGATTTTACAAAAGAAAACTCTACTTTTAGTTTTAATTGATTATGAATTTTTAAGGCATCTAAGGCCTTTCGAACAGATTTTCAACCAAAATAAACGATGGTGCTCCTGGTCAAAACAACTTCGAAAAGTTTAATTTACAACAAAGTATAAGCTTAATGCATATGTTCATTTGAATTCCCGGATGGCCTTATTATTATTTTTGCTTCATGGACCGCGAAATATATGTAAAATCAGCTCAGTTGTGGATTTTCTTGATTCTTCTGCATTTTGACGTTCATGATCAATTAGCTTTCAACCTAGATCTGTCTGTTTAGCTGCACGAAAAAAGTTCGCTTCGATTCTCCGCTCAATAGACTTCCTTAGTGTAATTTGGAAGCCGCGATATCAACACAGATCAAAGTAAGTTTCGCGAGGCTGTCATAACCGTGAATGTGATATGAAAAACAGATTGAAGGAACATTCTTTTGTCATTTCGTGCATAGTTTTAGTGTTGTTGATCTTTCATTTATTTTCGAAAACATTAATTGTGTGAATTTAGAATGAAGAACCCTTCCTGTGGATTCATATGGTTTGGTTTATTCTTCAGTGCCTGTTTATCTCTTGCTCATGCGGGTAAGTGCCTAATGTTCCATTAAAACGCATGATGTGATCGTAAATTTAACCAGGTCAGCTCACACCCAGATCGATACATCAAGAAAATTAAACCTAAAGCTCTGGTCAAACGGGACATGATAGTCGATCATAGTTAAAACTTGCGCTCTCGATTCACCACCAATAATACCGTACACTATCATTAACTATGATAGTCGATGATAGGTTGACCGAGCACATAATAGTTCATGATAGATTTGATCGTTTCACTGGGCGATTGATAGTTGATGTTAGTTTTTCGTCAGGGGTTTCCACCTAAAGTAGCGGGCTCAGCTATTGCTTTATCAAAATGGCCGAAAAAAAGTCCACGGTCTCTGTTGAGGCCCTAAAAACGTAAAAAATATCTTAAATAACAGTCTGACAAATTGTTTATTCACCGTGAAATAGCATTTGCAAGTCAAGCGAGGAGCTCGAGCCAGTGGGTGACTTTAGACCAACTATCAACAACTATCGTGCGCTGTCATATATCGTTTGACCGCAAGCAGTAACGATAGTAGATGATAGTTTGGGATCAAAACTCTCACTGCAATTATCATCGACTATCATGCGTCGTTTGATAATTGATTCTACTACGAAATCCTTCAGTGTGACTATTCAAATGAAAGCTACTGAGCAGTACCTTCCTGTGGTACTGTTTATTATGCTGTACAAGGTGGTTCTGACTTTTGAGTCTGTGTATGAAATCCTAAAGTGTGACCATTCAAATGAAAGCTACTGAGCAGTACTTTCCTGTAGTACTGTTTATTATGCTGTACAAGGTGGTTCTAACTGTTGAGTCTGTGGATGAAATCCTAAAGTGTGACCATTCAAATGAAAGCTATTGAGCAGTACTTTCCTGTAGTACTGTTTATTATGCTGTACAAGGTGGCTCTATCTATCTTTTGAGTCTGTGGATGAAATTCTAAAGTGGGTTAACTACTTTCCCGCTCAAACGATTGGCCAGACAGCAATTCCAGCAATATGATAAGTCTGACTAAATTATCGCAATTCTTCTCTTTGCAGATAAGTACTTAGTTGACGAGGAAACCGATGGTATGTTTGCAAATTGTTTCTTTAATTCTGTTTTTCGTTGTCTAGTTCCCAGTCTCACTCGACAGCTCGGTCTTTCATATTTCCTGTGAGCCTTTTCTTTGTAAAACCATTGATGAAAGTCCTGTATGTAGCCCTACTACAAACGTTTACGGCCTCGCACGTTTAAATTTCAAGCAATTTTGTCTCCGAAATGCCCACATGATAAAATACTATTGAAAAAGTTAGGTCAAGCCGGATGAGAAAATATTTGGCATGAAAATTAAAAGTATTCAGCACTTCTACTTTTTAAAACTGAAGAGAAAGAGTAGAAAAAATTATGTTCATAGTATCACTTTAACGACTTGCACGGGAACTTGTCTGCGCGAAGTTTAATTCCTACCAATGTAGTAAATATTTCATTGTCAGTTACTGTTCGAGTTTCTGGTTGAATATATGAAATGTAAAATGCGATTACACGCGCTTGGTTGGCCTGGAACATAATTCAGATTTTAACAGAAAAGTATTTTACCTAGTATCTCAAGTTCCCCTTTTATAATTTGCTTAGATATCAAATTGGTCGGAAATTATTTGACCTTATTTGATATCAGATTTTGTTTTTAACTCGTGGATGCGCGAAACGTTTAACGAGTTTTAGCAGACGGGGACAAATATGCAAATTTTCACTCCTTCTTTCCATTGGCTGTAAACTATTGTCGGTAATTCCGCTGATGCTTTGCCCGTTTCAAATGCGATGGGTTGTGTTCAAATGCCTTGTAGATGGGGACGGCGTTGGAGGGAGGGGACGGTGGGGAGGGAGGGAGGGGACGGTGGGGAGGGAGGGGAGGGAGGGGAGTTGGACGCAGATGTGACTTTGAAAATTGGCCGCTCAAGGTTCATAAAAATACTTTGTGGCCGTGGTCAAATGTCAACTTCTAAGCGATCACTGCCTTGTAACTGCGGTGGCAATTGGTCGCCACAAGTCTAACGGAACTCTATAGTTTTAAGAGCTGGATGTTGCAAAAATGCCCCTTAACCATACTCCCACCCTAATGTAATGATGAATTAGTATGGACCCCTCAGTATGATGGATCCTTAGCAAAATAAAATCATTTTATCGTGGTTTAACAAATTAAATAAAACACAAATCAACCTGTCAAATGAGCAAATTTTGTTCCAAGATTACACACCTCCTCCATCACTACTCCTTCGCTTATGTTGCCAACTAGATCTTCTGGTCCTGCT
This sequence comes from Cladopsammia gracilis, assembly GCA_022457155.1. NCBI lineage: Eukaryota > Metazoa > Cnidaria > Anthozoa > Scleractinia > Dendrophylliidae > Cladopsammia > Cladopsammia gracilis. Next base: position 499,786 of record JAJGOT010000327.1, read on the forward strand.
AATGAAAAAGTATTTATACTCTTGCAAAATCAGCGAAATACGTCAAAAATGAAAATGTAAACTGATTTTATTCTTTATTCATAGACCTCTGTACATTATGTATTTACTTTCTCTCCATTTTGTTTGTAATATTTCTCTAAAATATTGTAAGTAGACACAGTATTGTAAATAGTATAGGCATTGAACTGTAAATAGTGAAAGTACTATACTGCAAGTCGTATAAGTATCATATTGTAAGTATCGTTCTGTAAATATTGTATTGTTTTGTAAGTGGTGCAGGTATAACATTGTAAGTAGTGGTAAGTAGTGTAAGTATCGTAATTCGTAATGTTTGTAGTGTAAGTATTGTAAGTATGTAAGTTTTGTAATAATATTAATAAAGGTCGCATAAAAAAAATGGTTTTAAGAGCTGGATGTTGCAAAAATGCCTCTTAACCATACTCCCACCCTAATGTAATGACGAATTAGTATGGACCCCTCAGTATGATGGATCCTTAGCGAAATAAAATCGTAAAAAGGTATCTGGTTTAAGGATTTGCCTAATTCATTAGTGGCCGATTAAGACCTCGCTTACTACAGTTGGAAATTACAAAGACAGAGAAACATGGGACTGCTCAGAAAAGTTGGCCGCAATCGCTTAATAGAGGTGACCTTTTAGACCTAGTAGTTTTAGTATGGGTGAAAATTCGGGAATATGAAAACTGGCGGCTTTATAGAGGGTGCACGCTTAATACAGGGCCGTTACATACAAGTTTGACTGTAGTTTGGTTGTAAAATATGGCCAATTGAACCATTTTGTAGTTAATATATTTTCTTTTTTGTTTTTTTCTTCTTTTAGGTATTCTTCTAAACTGTGCCATTGCATTCGTTGTGTTATGTTCAATCTTCTTGATCCTGGTGATCATTCTCTCAGTGGTTTTATACAGGAGATCGAAAAACCAAAACCTGTAAGATACTCCATATGACTCAACTAATGAATAGGTTAACAGCAATATAAGAAAGTAGAGTGTATTGCTTAGCAGCTTTCTTTTGAATGGTCACACTGTAAGTTCAAGTTCAAGTTTATTGCCAAGTTGAAAACAGTTACATAAATATAAAATTTAGTCGCAAGGAAGCCCGAAGGAAACTGGCCACATCCTCCACAGACTCAAAAGTTAGAACCACCTTGTACAGCATAATAAACAGTACCCAAGAAAGTACTGCTCAGTAGCTTTCATTTGAATGGTCACACTTCAGGATTTCATCCACAGACTCAAAAGTTAGAACCACGCTTGTACAGCATAATAAACAGTACCCAAGAAAGTACAGCTCAATTAATGGAAAACACTTTAGGGTTTCATCCACAGACTCACAAGTTAGAACCACCTTGTACAGCATAATAAACAGTACCACAGGAAAGTAATGCTCAATAGCTTTCATTTGAATGGTCACACTTTAGGATTTCATCCGCAGACTCAACAGTTAGAACCACCTTGTACAGCATAATAAACAGTACCACAGGAAAGTAATGCTCAGTAGCTTTCATTTGAATGGTCACACTTTAGGATTTCATCCGCAGACTCAAAAGTTAGAACCACCTTGTACTGCATAATAAACAGTACCACAGGAAAGTACTGCTCAATAGCTTTCCTTTGAATGGCCACACTTTAGGATTTCATCTACGTACATAAAGGTTTGAACCAAATTGTACAGCCACATAATAAACAGCTCCTCCGCTCATGATTCTTGAAAACTGTCTTCGTTGTTAATCATATTTGTTTAACATGTCAGTTTGCTAAGCGTCCGAAGCATAAGTGCATTTCAGAAAGTTGCAAAACCGACCAAAAGCGCCAGATTTTGTGATTGACTAAAGCGCTTATTGAATGCGTAATGGCATGCGTGCGTTCATATCGTTTTATTCGTGTTCCCAAAGAGTCATGATGGTAACACTCGTGAAACATTGGGAGAACTGGAAGTAACTGTGGAAACACTTTTGGTTTATATAAACTCTTGGTCTTCGGCCATCGTAGCTTGATTAAAAATATTAACAAACAGCGGTGATAAACATTTTAAAAATTGTTAAGGTTAAAGAGACCTTATTTATTCAGGATTTGCAGCCAGCATTGAATGCCAATGTCAGCAGCGAAACTGCTGTTACTTTATTAGTATAGATTTTTTTATTTCATTTTTCATTTACAGACAGTTTCCGTTAGGAACGTCTTAAATTTCCACTCCAGACCCCACTGATACAGTGTAAATAGCTTCCCATATTTTAACGGTTATACTTTTGAAAATGTATGTTGACTAGCATACTAGCATGTATGTTGACTAGCATAAAATGCATGTTTTTAAAATGTTTATCACCGCTGTTTGTTTAATACTTTTGTTTTAGTTTTTTACTGGTATATCTCATGTATTAGTATTAATATTTGTAACTTAGTAGGTGGACCCTTCTGTATTACAAAGCACTTTTCAGTGAAGTAGGTATCCTCAATTAAGAATTACTTGACTCGCCTTGGACTCATATTTCCAAAGCTAATTCTCGCTCTCCAAAATTTCCACTCGCATTACCATAATGTTATGAAACACGAACAATTTTGATATTTACTCATGCGCGAAGCGGCATGAGGTCAGGTTTCGGCTCCGTTTTTCTTGTTATTATTTTTATTTTTTGTGTCACGATTTTGCATGCAAATTTATGCACGCACATTTTAAATTGTACACTTCCATTTACACTTCCTGTTTAGTGACTTCCGGCAACTCTCACTTCCGGTAAAACAGCGTTACTTAAGTGTCACGACAGCGTCTCCTACAACCCTACTCACATTACTAATGTTCACGTTAGGTATATATAAGAGTTAGAAGAATCACTGGCTTCATTGTGGTACAGCCTTCATTTCCAAAACATTCAATAGTAAACAAAGTGGTTTGCAGGAACGATGACTGAATGAAAGGAGTAACTCTTCTCCATGTCGAACATTTTCTTATCATGTTTAATATGTATCATAAAACTTTCTTACGCATGCGCATGAGTATAGGCTGCTTGCAGCCTCTTGTTTTTTTTTAAGTAACAATCCGTGTAAGAAGTAGGCAATTCTCTATTGTTCCGATGCATTTCGCTTTCCCCACATAAGAATGTTTAGATTTTCGTTCTGAGAAGACGTCAACCTATGAACAACATGGTTTTGAAATAAAATTTACTGAAACTTTATTTTAAAGCGATGTTTCTTTTGTGTTACAAGATTTCATTCAATCGTGAGACTCCAAAACAATGGCCAAGAAAGACTTCTAATTTTCCATGTTCCCTACATAGAATTTTTGTTGCATTAAAAATCACAATAGTTTTAACTGAAGGGGAATCAATTAGTAAACTAGAGATAAATAAATGCGCTGCCTGATGAAGTTATGGTAGATTTTCATGTTTTAGCCAATGAGGTGGACGGTTTCAACAATAGCACAATTCACACCTTTCTGCATTCCGTGGATTTGGGTTGCCTACTTCTTACACGGATTGTTACTTAAATCTATCTTTCATTTCAGGCCCTCGCGTAGAGGTTACCAGGTTTCATACCGCGAGAAGGAACCGACTGGTGAGTCCACTTCCGGTCCCTTTCACGGACACGGCATATACTCTTACCGTTCCGAGAGTTCTATCTACCTGCCTGGGCGCCAGTCTACTTACATAAACAACAATCCTGCTAAGGTAAAGATGATTCTTGTCAATCATGTAGGGTTAAGCCTAAAGAATACCGTTCAGAAGGACGTCGGACACCTTATTGAAACTTATATAACGGAGTAACTGGTTAGCTTTCAGTTGATGTTATGGGTAGCAGTTTATATAGTTAAATTTAGGCCTGAACAACCCGAGAAGCTAGGTGGTACAGTGGTACGGTAGGCTATCTAAGCCTAAGCCTAGCTGAGATCACGGGTTCAATCCTGAGTGGGGGATTTTAGATTTTCTTTTTTACACTTAAAAATTTAATGAAAATAAAATTCTAAGTGTCGACATTACGTTATATAAGTCTTAATAAGGTGTCCGACGTCCCTCTTAACGGTATTCTTTAGGCACAACCATCATGTAGAGATACCACAGGTAGCCCAACTGGCTAATGAAAATCCCCGTCAGGTCTGTTTCTTGAAACTCGTGTCTATTGTCCCATTTTTTAAGACATTATGGCAAATGTCTAAACACATTTTACATCAGAAGACAGAACATTCATTTTGTGACTAAAATTGTCAAATTTTATATTCGTTTTTTGGGCTAAAACGACTCACATACTTACATACTTAATAAGAGGGAAAAAACTTCAGCGGCCAGACTGGAGCTTATAAATTGTAAATGTAAGAACCACTCGACAAGCTTATAAGCATATAAGCTTATAAGCGGCTTATAAGCTTATAGCTTAACTGAGAGAAGATCCCTCTCGATCAAGTTGAATTTAAGGTGGCTTACTTCAGTTTATGGGGGTCACCAGTTGCTTTCGATAATGTCGATCACAGGTGACCATTTGTGGGAACAAGCAACAATTTACAAAGTCAAAACCATCATACAAGACAATGGGTGTTTGTTATTTCACCATTCTCTTGTTAGAAGTGGCTTAAAACAAGCGACCGAGTGGTTGACAGAAGACTGGGTTCTAATTCTATGAGGACCTTTTACTCAAAAATCACCCGTACGACCTTACCTCAAAATCTTACCATTTAAACTTTGGATAAAGATAAACGTTCTTACAAGTTAAAATAAAAACCTGTAAGAGAGTTTTTCGCATATAAACGAAAATATCAAAAAATAGGAATTTCGAAAAATATTTTAAAATCTGTCTTACAGATTTTGAAAAAAATTGTCTGCAGATCGATGTTGATGTACTATTTAAAAAAAAATCAAAAATTGAGCATAGGTCGTACAGCTAGATTTCGAGAAATTTCGTACGATCTCTATTATGAGCATGCGCACTGCATTACTAACATAACATTACTAACACTTTACTAACATTCATCGCTCGCGTGATTTTTGCTCGCGTGGTATTGCTTGCGTGACACGCGCGCGTAAGGAAATTTATTGTCCCTCAAAACTGTAGTAAGCCACCTTAATATATCGAAAGGACCCTATTGCAACATCCGGCGTTGATTTCACCATTGCTGACGTGATCCAAGCTGGTGGAAACAGCTGTCCACGGTTACATGTTGGCTTTCAGTTTGGGCGCTATCATGTCGTTATCGCGTTAATTGTTCTACGTAATATCAGCTTTACTTACTTTATTTGTATTCGCGTTTTTGGCTGATTAGATCTTCAGTAGATCCAAAGTACGCCAGCAGTATTTTCGTTCGCGGTTTTTTTTTTTTTCCACTTATTCACCTATTGTCACATCCGGCTAAGCTTTCATCCCGGGTGGGCGTGACAGGGGAGGGGGGGAAGGGGGTTTTGAAAGGAGCCTGAGGTACCAGAAACCTGTTTTATGGGTGTGGCTCATATTAATTTTTACCCCTAAAGTGTACCAATGCTTTCTGAAAAGTTGTTCATGAATGTCAGCATATATTTCCTGGCTTAATACCCTGAAAGGTTTTCGTGCAGTTTTTGTCGCACTTGTTGATGCAAATTTTGTCGCGCGCAAGAAGCATCTTCAAATCGCATGTGTAAACGGGCGGCGATTTCAGTGCGATTTGGGCGCGATTTGTCGCGCGATGTAGCAGAGGTTTCGAACATGTTCGAAACCTGATGCAACTTGGCGGCGATTTTTGAGAAATCGCAGCAAATATCGCACCCGGGTCGCACTGAAATCGCCGTCCGTTTACACATGCGACAAAAATTGCATTGGGGAGCGCGACAAAAATCGCATCAAAAATCGCATGTGTAAATGGGCCTTTTAAGCATTCATCTCTAGAACCAAATTAGTTCACCAAACACAAACTGAAATTTCCAAAACTAACAACAAATTGAATATTAACTCAATGAAATGGGGCAAGTTTATTAACAATTGTGAACTCCATCATTACTTGTATGTTATATTTCATGCGTGCACTAATTCGTTGATTCGTCCTAATCTTCATAGTGTATGCCATACACCACTCGTGTGTTATGTGTTTATGTATGTGTATGTGTGCGAATTTTCTGTTTTATGTTAAAAAAAATGTAATAGAAGTTATTGATGTAAGTTTCGTGTATAAAATTCGATAAAGAGTGTGAAATACGAAAAAAATACGAATTGTAAAACTAAAAGATACGATGGCTACCCCGTTACTTTTATAAAAAAGCAAGGATGATATCCCCCCCCCCCCCTCCTCCCTAGATCTGCTACTTAAAACTGAAATTATGTTTGACTCTGGGAACATTTTCTCATTCGCAGGATGCAGTCTATGAAAACGAAGGTGTGGTCCTGGGTGAAGGCGAAAAGAGAGATTCACCCACACAAGAAAAAGGACAAAAAGATGCCCAGATAAGCGAGAAAACTACAATGATGAAGACAACTTATGACAACCCTGCCTTTGAAACTCCTGGGTACCAGGTCTTGGGTAACCATGAATACGAGGCACTGGATAGTCGACATGATTACGAAATGTTGGATCTAAGCACCGCTGGCACCGCTGGCACCGCTGCTAAGCGGGAATAGAGGATGTTTTAGAAAGAACAATGCACTTTTTAAGTGTGGACGTAAAGAGATTTAAATAAGCTGACGTTTAGAGAGTTAGCACTTCGTTACTCGCTCTGACGAAGGGCTGACACCAATCTCGTCACCAGGGTCTTCTCCGCTTTTAAAATGGTGGACACTTTATGAGGTTTATACAATGTACCATTCTTTATCGTTATATTACTGACGTATATGGTAACAAAACCTCATTTATAAAATTATTACTCAGAAAACTGAGAGAACAGAGATTCAGTTAAGCAAAGAAGAACGTTTTGAGGTTTTTTACTGAACTACAGTGTTTAGGGTTAATTCTGATTTCAAAAGGTTAGCTTTCATTTATGTTATGGGTACAACGTATGTTAAAAATTACAGCTCTCGGCAGTTATCCCTAGTTGATGTACATAATGGATATGGACATCAGTTACGAAGCGAAAAACTCGGGCGCGGGACATACGCGTATACTGTTATGATATTTTAATTCCTTTTTTTCTTCTAAAGTGTGAAATAAATTTAATTTCATGTTATTTTAAAAGAGAAAAGTCAGTTTGATCCGTATACACGTACACTGTTCTAATATTTTTCTTCTTTTACTATCAGGTGTGAAATTAATTTTACTTCATGTAATTTTAATTGAAAGAGAAAAGTCAGTTTGACCCCTTTCTATGCCGTCCGCCATCTTAAAAGCGGAGGAGGCTCTAGAAACGAGGTTTGGGCGAACGCTCGAAACGTCAGCTAATTTAAATATCTTAAGGGTTGTACAATACAATAGCCTTTTTTTCGAGTTGCTCTTAGCCTCCTTTTCAAACCGAGGCCAAGTACAAACCATTCATATGGATATCAGTCTTATTTGCATATGAAACAAAACTCATATCCAATGGTTTTGCACTTGACCTCGGTTTGAAAAAGAGGCTAAGGGCAACTCGGAAATGGGCTATTTGCTTGATAAACTCAGTTGATACCAACTTTTTGTCTTTCACTTCTCTATACACAGCACCGTAGAACCTATTTTGACTACAGTCTAATTATAAATCACCCCATTATAGAACGGTTTTCAATTGAGTGTCAAAAGTAATTTCGTGATCGCTTTGGTTTTACATTGCTACGCTTTGTGATTGGCTAAAAAATTTCGCGCTATTTTCTCAACCAATCAGAAGTAAAACGAAAACCAATCGTGACTTGCTCGCACGCGTTTTCCCGCGCTTGGAGCCGGCTACATGTATTTGCTACGAGTTTTGAATGGTTTATTGGATTGTCTGCGTGTCTTGTGATTGGCCAGAGTAATTACTTTGGTTTTGGTTTTACGACACTCAATTGAAAACTGCTCTATCATATTATATAGCTATTCACAATCGGTTTTTGACGGTCATGTTAAACACGATCCTAGCGTAATCCCACAAATCTTTTGGGGCCACTGAAATTCCTCTTAGGTCGTTCCGTTTAGGATGTTCAATGGACAGTATAGCAAACCCTTTGAATGCAGAGGTCCACACGACGCAGAAATTAAACTTGCTGGTAGTTGCCGGATCTTCCTTGTGAAACTGAATGCAAAACTGAATGCAAGGCTGACACTACGGGCAGATATACGGGCAGATATATTAAATGGCCAATATTTCGACTAATAGAACTGGTCTTCCTCAGGGCCAGGGATATACAAACAGTATATGAACAGTATAGCTTTGCTATATGGACAGTATAGCTTTATAACTAAATTACTAATATTTAGTATTCATGCGCTTGAATTTACTCGCAGAAGTTGGTGATCTTCTTTGAAAAGCTCAGATGAACTGTTTAAGATCTCCTGCGACTGTATACTTACTAAAAGTAATAATTGTAGTTTCATTGGTGAGCGAATAAAGTTATCTTAAGTAAGCGTCATTGTATGACGTCACTAGCTTTATTTATCCATTTAGGGAAGTGGTTATAACAAGTATACTCGACGAGGACCCACCCTGTGTAGGGAGGGGTAGGGGGGTTACACAAGATACCACCTATCTGATGAGTGTAATGGACACAATGTTTTGGCTTAAAAATTAGAGATGAGACTTAAATATTCTGTGTGAATGAGCTTGCATTGCTAGTAAAACGGCACAGGAAGATTCAACCTCGTCCCCAGGGTCTTCTCGGTTTTCAAAATGGCGCCGCCATATTGAAAACCGAGAAGAGCCTGGGGACGAGGTTGAGGAAGATTTGAATCTTTCTCTCAGTTTCTACTCCTGATAGAATGGGGGCTATACCAACATGACAGTTTTTAGGTGGGGGAGAGGGGGTACATAAAGAGACCACCAGTCTTTTTGTAAAATGGTGGGTCCTGTCCGAGTACAATAATTTTGACCATTTCCCTTATTATATTTTAGTTTTGTATATCAACTCTAACCCTAACCCAGCCGAAATAACGAAATTGTGTTTACTTAATTCCATGTTATATTTCCAATCAGTATAAATCTACTGGCGTTCTATCACGAATGCTGCTCTCTTATTGGCTACGCTACTCGCTATCTATTCTGTTGTAGAAAGTGAATAGAGTGAGTAGTCTAATGGCGGCCGCTTCTTCGCGTTTTTGAAGTGTCTGTGAAGAGCATTTGTTGCTAAGTTTTGAACGTCTAGTAGATTTATACTAAAAAATTAGATTTGATTCGGCGAAGCCCGAATCAACTATCACGCGATAGAAAATCTAATTGTTAGATGTCACCAAATTTTTTATTCAATTGAATAAAAAGATTCTATAGAGCAAAACAGAAGCAGAAGTTTGGAGAAAAGTGCAGGATTACAAGGATGGAAGAGAATCACAGATTTACTGACAGGCGGTCAAGAAATCAAAGTTTCCATTCTGATGAAATTTTCGGAGTGTTTTAGTCGTTGTTTTGTTTTTTATTTTATATTTCTTTGCGTTCATCACTTTTGCCGTTTTTATCTTCCTATTTTAAAAAAGATGTTGTAAGTTTAAACCGAGCTCCTGGTTTTAATCATAAAAACACGATATTGCACCGTGGACACTTTAAAATCAGTACATTGTTCATAGTTCGATTGGTTTTATTAAAACACAAACTTTGTAACCGATATGTAGTTTTTATAATTTTGTTTTGTAACGGCTGTAGAAGGTTTGTTATTAAAACGGAAGCATTGGAAAAAGCACAGTTTCCATTACCATTATGATCGATTAACCGCCCGGGGCGCTTATTTACTTTGGCAGCTCTTTTGAAAAACTACATGCGTGCGTCAAAAAGCACTTTAACTGATTTATTGCATCCATTTTGAAATCACTGGTGATCCTTGCAATCTGATTGGCTCTCATCAGTGCGATTTTTTCCCGAATCGCACTATTTTTTGCTCCAAATCGCATCTTTTCTCAGCAGTGCGATTTATTCCCGAATCGCACTATTTTTTTTTTGCTCTAAATCGCATCTTTTTCTCAGCAGTGCGATTTATTCCCGAATCGCACTATTTTTTGCTCTAAATCGCATCTATAAGTCACATCAATATTGGTACTAGCTAAAATCTTGTATTTGGGCAATTAAGTTGTGCGATTTCAAAATGGATGTAATAAAGTGGTAATTGAACTTTATGTCGTGCAATTTTGGTCTGAAATCATACTTGTGATTTCAAATCGAACTTTCGTTGCGCGCTCGTTCGATTTTGAAATCACGCGTATGATTTCAGACCAAATTGCACTCCACTCAGTTCAATTACCATTATGAACAATAACAGAAAATGTACAATTCGCATAGTTAGAACAACGATGACAATTATTGCTTCGCAAAGTCAGAATATAATTCACCATTTAATATACCTCAATGTCTTCAAAGAGATCTTGCTTTTGTTGGTGTTGTGCGCTCAAGATCGGTAATTCTTCAAGGTGGTATTTTAATATAAATATTAGCCTGCGAATACAGCCGCCTCTCATCGAACGCCCCTAGCGGCTGGGAGCGATGAGAGGCGGATGTAGTCGCAGGCTAATATATATAATGCATTTTAATGTATATAAAAAAGATTTGAGAATGATAAAAAACGTGCAGATCTGTGGATATCCAAAGCCTTTTTCAACAAAGATTCGACTGTACTTTGTTAAGAAATAGCCTCTTACTAACAAACTGGAGGGTGTTTGGTGGCCTGGCCGTGAAACAATGGGTTTGAATGAATGTACCGTACCGATTGTACCGACTGTTATCGACCGTACCGACTGTACCGACTGTTATCGACCATACCGACTGTTATCGACCATACCAACTGTACCGACTGTACCGACTGTTATCGACCGTACCGACTGTACCGACTGTACCGGCTGTTATCGACCGTACCAACTGTACCGACTGTACCGACTGTTATCGACCGTACCGACTGTTATCGACCGTACCGACTGTACCGACTGTTATCGACCGTACCAACAGTACCGACTGTACCGACTGTTATCGACCGTACCGACTGTTATCGACCTACCGACTGTACCGACAGTTATCGACTGTACCGACAGTACCGACAGTACCGACTGTACCGACTGTTACCGACCGTTCCGACTGTTTACCGACTGTACCGACTGTACCAACTGTACCGACAGTTTACCGACCGTACCGACTGTTTACCGACTGTTTTCCGACTGTACCGACTATTCCGACTGTACCGACAGCACCAACTGTAACGACTGTATACTGTCTGTGCGTACAGTGCCGACTGTATACCGGCTGTGTCGACTGTGCCGGCTGTACTATATACCGACTATGCCGACAGTGCCGAATATATACCGGCTGTGCCGACTGTATACCGGCTGTATCGACTTGCCGACTTTATGTCAATCTTATCAATATGACAGGTCGAGAGGCGCAGATGACATCATCAGCGGTGAGCAGTTGTTCCAGGGGAGTGACTACAAGTCCATCACATAGATTTTCAGTCGTAGGTTAGTTGTGTTAACATCTTAAACACAGTATTGAGTCATGGAGAATAAAGACAGCACAGTGAAATTTTAAATGTTTGTATGAAGATTGACCGCTAAAAGTTCTAGCACTCGATTATTATCTTTTTTGTGACTTTCTCCATTCAAAACTAACATAAATGGTCAAAGAAATAACAGAATAATTTTGAGATCGCATCCGTTTCTTTGAATTTTATCGAATTATTCTTAAACGACTGTTTTTCGCCATGAATTTTTTTTGTGATGCGGATCAGGCATGAAAATTACAGAAAATCTATGGGGAAAACACGTTCGGTTATAACGAAGAGTTCATCCGAGGATCATTTATTTCATTTCAATAATATTCCTGTTAAATGTGTTTTTGTATTTTTATTTTAACTTCAGTAAGTTTATGACAATATTATATAACCTGATAAATTCCGGGTTTTAGCCTTTCTGAAAAATATCGACGGAACCGTAGATACAAGGTTGATACATTTATAAGAAAGAAAAGAGATATTTCTGGTTTGTGCTAGCCATTTTTGTTCTGAATGAATATGAACAATAAAGAGACAAAGAAATTTGAAATTTAAAATAAACATCCTTTCAAATCTTTTTTTCTATTTGCGCAATTCATTTCCAATTACCGGACGTTATGTTTTTATCAGACGGTGATATGCAATCAGCATCAGATCTACCTCCGTACATGTCATAAAATTTAAGCAAACAACAGTGAAAACAATTTTTTCTCCAAAATGAATTGTTTACAGAAGGGCTGATGCAAATTATTCTCGCTTTAAAACGTGATATAATTTGTGGCAAAAGCATCCCATTTTAATTACAGTAAAGTGACTACGATAATGCACTCGCTAATATCAATGAAACTGACCTTGTAATCTACTGAATTTCCAACAATATATATTTCTTAAAGACATGCTAATGGTGCGACCGAAAACATGGATAATAACGGAGTTCGCTTGTGCATCACACTCGTTCCTTTGTTTCGAAAATTGCCAACCATCTGTGGCTGTATTCCATATTTGGTAAAATCACCTGCGGCCTTTCAGATCTGTTATTGTTTTGAAAAACGTAGCGCGCCGCTTTCGCGGAAAATAATTTTCTTTGAATGAATTATACTGATAGCTTGGCCTTGGCTATTGCACACGAATAATCGCATTGGAGATATCCCCTGGCCTTGCGCTCGTTACCGTTTCAAAATTATCATTTCTTTTAGGCAGAAATTAAGGACCGAGTTATCTTGGACTGAGCCTTTTCAATTACAACGCGCTCGAATGTCTTGGAACGAAGAAAATGCTGGACAAATAATTTTTCGCACGTTCGCACGATGGTTTTAAAGCCTCCGGGAAAAAATGCTTGACATGGAATTTTGCTGAATCATGACAGATTTTATTTACAAGACCGGAGAAAAGAAATTTCTTTCTCTATTCGATTTAATTGAATTGCGACAATAAGGATTGTGGTTCGCAACGGTTCTTCCACTGAAATCAAAGACAATAGGAACATTTTCGCCTCATTCTCGCAAGTTGCTTCAGAAAGACTAAATCAAGGAACTCCACTGCTTTAAAAGCGCGATTTACCTGTTGTAATCGAAGAGAGTCTCGCGCTCAATTTCTATGAACGTTGGAACAGAAGAAAAATCCCAAAATCGAAAATTATGTAATTTTCTTTGCGTGGATTTCAAAGCAAGGTAAGTCAACTTTAGCCTACAGTCGATTCATTAATAAACCTAAACGCTTTCAGGATGCGCGACGGATGTTTTCAAACGACCAGAGTTGGTGGTCTTGAAAGCAAACGTGTAAAGTTTGAAAGGATAATATCAACAATGATCGATAGCATAGTTAAAGAATATAGAGTCGGCGCTATCAGAGTTGCGTATTGTTGGGTTTTTGAAAACATCAGAGGAAATTTCATGGAATTTGAATTTGTCATGTTATGAGTGTAATAAGGGAAATATTGCTGATATTGTATAAAGTTATTATTCCGCAAATAAAAAGATTAGTATATGAAAATAAATGTTAAAACATTACCGAAGTAAATTCACAATTAGATAGGCTGTAGTAAACACAACAGGAAACTAATAAACTCATTTTCGATTCATTTACGAACTAAAGTTTGTTATACGATACAACCGTTTTAATTACTTTTCGACACCAAGTTTTCGCCATATAGAATTAATTATTTTTCCCGTTTAATTTGAAAGTAAAATAAATTCGCTTATCCTTTGGTAAAAAAATTCAACTTGACAAATGTCTGGGGATCCTCTAATGAAAAATTTTCAGTAAAATATGATCCTGATTCGTGATGAATTATTCTACTTAACTCAGCTAGTAATTTTCTCTTCCCAGATACCATTTAAATGTCTTTCAATTTTCCGATTTTTGATGCTTATTATATATTGCATTGATCAATTGATTTCACTTCACATTGCAAGGCGCGTTTAATAATTGCAAATTTGGTTCCTAATAAATGATAGTAATTTTATGATTTTTTCTGATCAATATCTTTACAAATAGCTAACTGTGACAGGACGATAGGAAGTCTAGGCTTTTAATATCACATTTGGCGAACATTTCCTGGTTGCATTCAATTTGGTAGGATCAACTATTTTATCATATAGACCAAAGGAAAATACACTGCTCAGTAGCTTTCATTTAGATCGGTCCGCACTGTAAGATGTCATCCATAGACTCAAGAATTAGAACCACAAATTCAAAGTTCGAACCACCTTAAAGCTTGTACAGCATAATAAACAGCACCACAGGAAAGTACTGCTCAATAGCTTTCACTTGAATGGTCACACTTTAGGATTTCATCCACAGACTCAAAAGTCAGAACCACCTTGTACAGCACTAAAACAGCACTACAGGAAAGTACTTCTTAATTTTTAGCTTTCATTTGAAGCGGGTCACACTAGGATTTCATCCGCAGACTCAAATGTTAGATCCGCCTTTTACAGCATGCATAGTAAATAGCAACACAGTTAAGTTCTTCTCGATATCTTTCAGCTCAAAACTTAGTAAAACTAACGGCATAATAAACAAAACAACATTACGTGAAGGTTTGTCTCTGTGAGTTAAAAAGTTTCTGTAATTTTAAACACTCGTGCAGGTCGTATACGTACAAGAACAAAAATCGAAAGCTGATATCGACAACGTTTGAAGCAGCTTTTGCGGGCTTATTTATAGTTAACCGGAGAGGTGGAGGAGGAAATTGGGGCACCAGCCTTAAAATCTGAAGCAGTTCCTGGTTTAAACCTTGTTCATTAAAGCCCCAGATAGAGTAATTTCACCGAAGTTCAACCAGGGACACCCGTGAACGAGTTTCATTTTTGTGTATTTAAAGGAAAGTATAATAAGCTAAATAAATGCCGTTTGAACTTTTCGGTTCTTTTAGCTGAATATTTAAGAGGCAGAAAATTTTATGAAAAAGGATTCCGTCCTCGGAATTTACTCAGTAGCTGCTTTCTCATTCCCTAAAATCCTAGCTGACCTTATAATTATTTCGTACCCAAAACGACATTTGTTATGGTCTGGAAACATAAGGCGTTAAATTTTCCGATGTTACGAAAGTTTGAGGCGTCATTTCACCAAAGAAAACCTAACAGCTTCCGAACATTTTCCGAACATTTTCCGAACACTTTTTATCCCTTCCGGAAACATTAGGCGTTAAATTTTGGTTGTGACTAGAATGGATACTCCAAAATCAGGTTTGGACCAGCGGTTTCAGTGGAAACATTGGCTTGGTGGGGGGTTCTCATTCTCGCGGGCTCAGAAACCTGACTTTGGAGTATCCATTTAAGTCACAACCGTTAAATTTTCCGATGTTACGAAAGTTTGAGGCGCCATTTTACCAAAGAAAACCGAACATCTTCGGAACATTTTCCGAACACTTTTCATCCCTTCCAGAAACATAAGGCGTTAAATTTTCCGATGTTACGAAAGTTTGAGGCGTCATTTTACCAAAGAAAACTATAGCTTTTAGTCTAATTAAAAGCTACGAAACTGACCTCAAGTTCGGTTTCGTATCTAAATGACATTTTTTTATCTACCCGAAAGCAAAAGGCGGTGTTACGAAAGTGTGAGGCGACATTTTACCAAACAAAACTCTAGTTTTTTTGTCAGTGTAATGCGACTTAAGCCTTCCGAACAAATTTTCCTCCGAAATGCTCCTGTTCAATTCCTCGATCATTCTTGAAATAACAAACTGGTTAATAGCTATCTCTTGTCGGTTGAGATTCTTAACTTCGTTATGTTAAGTGAAGTATAGGTATGTAAAGGTTGTTTCTTGGTAGACACTCTCAAATACATGCTGGTATACGATATTTGGTTCATTCCATTGTTTCCAGCTGTGTATTTTTGGCCGGTTTTCATCAAAAGGTCAAAACAAGTTTGCTTCCAATCATTAATCAAAGATACAAACTCAAAGGTATTAAAAATAGGTGAAAATAAAATATTTTTAAAGAATCCAGCTCTTCGTTTGCCAACATGACGACCATTAAAGACAAAACCAATACAAGGAATAAAGCAAGTTATGAAATAAATATGCCCAGTTTCTCTTCACCGTGTTATTAGATGACACTTTTATAACGCAATAGTTTCTGAAAATTAAAACAAACGTAAAAATATTGTTTTTCTTGTTTTGTTTTTTTTGTGACACATTTGAGAACTCCGGTCAGTTTCGGGCCGAAAGCCAAATTTGATGAAACTTTAAAATGTTATATTTCTAAAAGAAAGCACTCTTTGTATACGTGAAAATCCCACAGAGATCTGTCTCACTGATGTGTAAAATATGTCAAAAGAAGAGCGTTGTGGTGGTTGTAGTTTAAGTTTTAGAATTTTGATGATATCCTATGAAAACCAACAATAGACAAAATACGGTAAAATGCCGCCTATTAGCGCTGGGCTTATACAACTTCATAAGGATTTTTTTGGCTGGCAAGCAAAAAATATTGTGACAAAGAAGAGCCGTTTTAGTTGATTTTGTGTAGATTTTTGTAAAGAATTGCTGTTAAGGAGCTATAGTGTGTTTATATATAGGAGCGGGTATAACCGAAATAATTTTTTATTGCCAAAATTAACTGAGATGGATTTAGGTGGGTGGGCTTATGAGCGGCATTTTGTGCCTCCCTTTGGTCTGAAAATGGATATGCATGTTTTGGATACCCTACTCTTAATTTGGATGTAGATGTTTTCCATTTTGCGTGCAAGAGGGTTGATTTAAATGGAAATGTTTGTCTTATATAGCCATTAGTCCCTCTTCGACCGCGTAGGCTTATTAAGACTGTACAGTGCCTAAAAACACTGTATATGCGAATACAAGCGTTTTATCTTTTTTTCTTTTCAAGGTTGTTATGGCGAACGAGACGACAATATCACCGACAACTGAAACAACAGGTGATAATATCGTTATTTATTTTAATGTTTCTTTGTCATTTTCACACTTTTGAATCTAGTGGTTGCTTTTCCAGTTTATTTATACACATTCCTACTGATTTGCTGTATTCTGTAATATGTTTTCGTGCTTATCTGTGAAAGACATGGCTTAGGCTAGAAATAACATACGGTTGAATCCAGATAAAAAGAACCGCAAAAGGAAACACAATAACTTGAGTTAACGAAAGTTCGAGTTATCGAGAGTAAAATTCTTACTGTAACAGAGTTTATCAGAAGACTGAACCTTTTGAGCCGATTTCACTACAGTATGCAATACCGGGTTTTTCAAACATGTTTTTCTGGCTATGATTCGCCCATCATAATTCGCCCAAGATAAGGCAATAGGGAAGGAATTCACCCATAAAATGACCTCAAGGGATAAGGTTAGTCTTCACAAGCCTTATGGATCACAACTGCTGGAACTTAACCCGGTTTCTGTAGCACGAAGCGACTGAGGGTGTTACTACTCCCCCCTGGATGGGATGCTAGTCTATCGCAAAGTTACCCACCAGCATTATGTCGCCAGTGCCCATTTATACAAGCACTTGAAGGGATAGATGAGAGGGCCCAAGACTCCTTATTGAGACTTATATAACGTGATGTCGACACTTAGAATTTTATTTTCAATAAATTTTTAAGCGTAAAAAAGAAAATCTAAAATCCCCACTCAGGATTGAACCTGTGATCTCAGCTAGGCTTAGGCTTACATAGCCTACCGTACCACTGTACCACCTAGCTTTTCACGTAGTTTAGTCCTAAATTTAACTACATAAACTGCTACCCCTTACTGTAACTGAAAGCTAACCAGTTACTCCGTTATACAAGTCTCAATAAGGTGTCCCATTTTCCTGTTGGGCCCTCTCATCTATCCCTTCAAGTGTCCTCCGGTATACACCTGGGTGGAGGGAGACAACATGGAGCAAAGTTTCTTGTCTAAGGAAACAACACGACGGCAGAGACCAGGCTTGAACCACCGACCTTCAGGTTGAAAGTTCGACGCGCCAACCACTAGACTTATGACAGACGAATCACAACAGGTGATTCATGACGGGCGAATAAAAGAAAACGGTTTTGCACGCTGCGTTGAGATCTTGATGGATTTTGCAAAATTTCACTCGATTAATCACTCAGATGTTAACTTTCAGATGTAAACGCATAAACTTTTTTTAATTCCCCAGTGTGTTACGTCATTCAGTTGTCTAGAATCTGTTTTACTCTAAAATTCTTTGACTTTAAACTCAGTATGGAAAATTAAAACCGATCTGTGCACTTACGTTGGTTCGTATTCACGAGATGGCTGTTAGAGCCCTTTGATTTATATCTAGCATCTGTAGAATCTTGCTCAATCGAACCAAGAATTTACAGCCGATTTCACTACAGTATGCAGACCCGGGTTTTTAAGTCGAACATGATTCACCCGTCATGGTCCGTACATGGTCAGACCAATTGATTGTAAAGCCAATTCACACGGAGTCCACACTCAGAGTAAATACTGACCTTCTGAAAACCCTGTCTTGTTCTGTTTGTTTTATTAACAGATATCCCTTATTGGATGATACTCATCTGGTGCATCGCTGGTGTTCTTGTCGTGGTTATGATCATTGTCGCTATGTACTATAGCTATGTCGTCTGCTGTCGAAAGAAAAAGCGCAAAAGCCAGAGGTAATTAACTATGTTTAGAGCAATTTTCAGTCTTTTCAATAGGCCATTTCCGAGTTACGTTATGCCTCGTTGTCAAAGCAAAGCTAGGTGCAAAACCTTTCATATGGAAATGAGTTTTATTTGCATTTGAATAAAAACTCATTTCCATATGAAAGGTTGTGCACCTAGCCTCACTTTGACAACGAGGCATAACGTAACTCGGAAATGGCCTATTGAATGTCGAAAGCAATTTCAGAGGCGTAGCTAGGATTTTTCAAGGGGGGGTCACACTGTGTCACACCCAAGGTACTTACCGGATTGTCATGTCGACACCCACGCTGTGTTTTACTAAAATTATCTCAGCTCCCCGAAAAAAAAAAAAACAAGACAAACTGAAACGAACCTAACAGTTATAATTATGACGATAATGATGATGACGATGATGCGATGAGATGATGTTGATAATGATGCGGACGATAATGATCACATTGGCCATGTTGTTGTTGGTGATGACGTTAATGCAGCTGATGATGGTGATGATGATGGTGATGATGACGATGACGATGACGATGACGATGACGATGACGATGACGATGACGATGACGATGACGATGACGATGACGATGACGATGACGATGACGATGACAATGACGGTGATGATGATGACGATGACGATGACGATGATGATGATGATGATGAACAAAAACAACGACAACGACAAAAACAACACCAATACGATCAAGAAGTCAACATGTTGTCATGATACTAATCAACTATTTGCTTTATTTCAGACCTTACGCACAACATCATAATCCAAGACACCTCATAGACAACTATCCACAAGGATTCATCGCGCAACTACACGATGGTAACATTAATTCCAGATCGATGTTTTCACCATCATTTGTCGACCACATGAGAATTCCACGAGCAATGGAGGTTAAAATAATTGAATCAGTGAACAGTATAAACAAAGCACACCCTCAACCTTCTTACAGTCCTCCTTGTCACTCGCCAACACGGGACACGAATGATGTCCTGAATGCAGACTTGTTTTCTTTTCCTAATGAAAGAACTGAAAGAATACCACCTTCAAGACAACAGTCGTTTAGATACTCGAACATGAGCACTGAAGAATCGAAAGAAAGAATTTATAGAGAGAAAATGCTGGTCTCTGAGTTAAGAGAGAAATTGCGAAATCAAAGGACAATTGATGAGTAAGTTGAACCATCAGTTCTGGACATTCTCAAGGAAAAGAGAAAAGATGCTATGTTCTAAGTTAAGAGAGAAACTAGTCTAATAGGAAGTCAAATAGGAATTAACTTTACAGAGAAGATATTAGTTTTTGAGGAAGTTACAATGAAATTAAAGGAGAATTGATGAGTATGGTAAACTATCAGTTCTGGAGGTTCTCAAAGAAGAGTCAGAGGACTTTAGTTGAGAGAGCAACTGCGGATTTAAGCCGATACTGACATCGATGAGTTTGGAATGGGCTTGGAAAAGCCAAATAGGAAGTTGATACACGGAGAAGATGTTGGTTTCTGAGCTTAGAGGGTAATTACAGAATTAAAGGAGAATTGATAAGTAAGGTATAGGTTTTGAAGAGTTTATTTATCACTGCGTTCTAGAGACAGATATATACTGCAATGAAAACATAATGGATGCGTTAGATCATGATGGGCTATAAACATGCAAAAGAGAGAATTAACATACACTGAGGATCGATGACCGCGGTTCAAAAAGAGCTCTGAAGGTTGCAAAGGCCGAAAATTTACAAAAAGAAGCTGGATATTGGTTTCTCAGAGAAACAAACAATGAAATATGATTATACAGAATCAGATTAATACAGATTAAACAAAATGAGCACTGTGGTGTTGAAGAGGTAAAAGGGAGAATTTACACCAAAAAAATACTGAAATGAATCCTTTTCAAGATTGGAAAAGGAAAGAGGTGTAAGAGACTTTACAAAAAGGGCTGGTCCTTGAGACCAACATACAAATGTGACATCAATCATTCGGTTGACACAAAAAAGGATGATAAGAACGGGCGATAACCTAAAGATGAGGCGATGTGATGCTCTCTATTTACACTGCGAGCACTTTAAAGGGGCTATGTCGCGAAGATGGCGGGTGAATACTGGGTACTAACAACTTGAAAAACGTCCGGTGGGTTTTCATCAAGTTGGCGGCCGTTACTGTCGAATTCGCTGCAATCCGTTCCATCCCGTCGTATTGCGTGGAAGGATAGATCTCAAGTTTACAAATTAGTTAGAGTATTTACTTGGCTAGATTTTTGGTAAATTATTTCTGCGATTTGGTAGTCGTACCTTCGAAAAATTCGATGTCTTCCAGTAGTGGTGGAAGTTGGGGAGGAATTTAAAAGCGAAATCGATCATGTGTTTGTTTGCGAAATCGATCGTGTGCGTGGTTCGACACGAGTGCAAGCGCGATAAAACTTGCCGCGATCCGGGAGAGAACAATAGAAATTTGACATGTGTGACGTCAGGTGACGTCACATGACAGGAACTCATTGCGCAGACTCACCTTGCGACATAGCCCCTTTAAATAAAGAAGATATAAAAGGCGAAGGCTCAACGACAAAAATGGTAGTTTCCCAAAGACTGAACCTTAATTTTATAGCAATCTTGGTTTACAATATGTGTAAGTACATTAAGCTCGTTTTTACGACGAACTGTAGCAAAATTGTTTTAATTCACTGAATTTTTTTACAGCTTTTTAAAGATTTTTGTAACTAAATATAGAAATGTTAAAAATCCGTGATGGTTAAAATAAATTAGCAGCAATTTATGACTTGATCGTAGTTATTTGTGTATAATAAGAAGCAAAACTGAGAAATAAAACAATATTGTAACATTACTTAAAACTTATTTTAATTTTTTTTTTTTTTTAGAGAATACTTTTAATTTACTTCGAACATTTTTCAGCTGCTTACGTGAGTCAGTACGTGCAGAGTTTTGCGAAAAACAAACGTGGCGCCTATTCAGCGATCATTTTATTTCGCTCAGCGTGGATCGAGAAAGTGTTGTTTTTCGTCTTAAAATCAAACAATTTGTTGTTCGTAAAAATGTTTGTTGAATCAATAGATAATTTATAGAATCATAGAAGAAATACACTGCCTTTTTGGTCGTTTATGTCTTTGGATCGAGAACCCAGTCAAATGCAACGTATGCGCAGTTGACCAAAAAATTGTGACTGGATATTTTTTTAACTCCTCCCCAGTAGCGACTTTTCTCGGAAATGTGCTGATTTCTACGGAACCACTCGTTAGCATTTCACGAAATTTGGCACAATAATAGTTCCGAATATGCCGAACTCACCTGCCAGCAGAAATTTGAAATCTAACAGAGGAGATTTTTACAAAACGAAAACATATTAAACCACAAATTACGGAAGATCCCTCTGTTAAAATTACATGAGACCAGTGTTAACATGCGAATATTTTTACGAGTTTACTGGAGACAAATGATGGACAAAATCTAACGACTAGATTAGACAACGACTAGACAATGAATGACGCATAGGTACAGTGAAACTGTGTTCAGCCACCTTAAAATAGGTCAAGTTTACACAACCTCGTTTCCAGGGTTTTTCCCTTTTAAGTTCACAGTAAATATGGTAGCGATTTAATTCCGTGCATTTGTTTAGTGACCGCTTAGTAGAGGTTTGACTGCATATGCTAAGCTAGTAATATTGGAGTGATTAAGCATCACGTTTGTTTTTCCCGCGAACGGCAAAAATCCAACTTTTGCCGTCTGCCGTTTGACGTTTCTACGTGAAACTGAGTAGATTTGCGTTTGTCGTGAACCGTGAATTATTTTCGATTTTTCTGATGGATTCATATAACGATTCAAGGAAACTTGTGTTTCAATAACAAACTGGCTTTGTACCCCCAGCCTCCTGTGTCGCGCGTGAAAACACGAAGCGCGGGGCGTCTCGGGAAGGATGCAAACCGGCTTAAATGTATCCATCCCACCGCGCCAGAATAAGGAGAGGGCCTGGAAACGAGGCATACTGCCCGTTTTGAGCAGTTATACAGATCACGAAAATCGTCCGACATTAGAGAGATAACGCACTTCGTTCTACGGCAAACGCAAAACAGAATTGACCAGAATTAGAAAAGTAAACGAAAAAATACAGGAAACCCATTAGTCTCCCACGCAGCCGTTATTTGTCTCGTCACGCAATGCTCCTCCCGGCCCACTGGAGGAAGAGGAGGAGGAGGAGGAGGAGGAGGAGGAGGAGCGTTGCGTGACGAGACAAATAACGGCTGCGTGGGAGACTAGAAGCCCATAAATAATCACGAGGCTTACATGTAAGTAGATAATCGCATGGGTGCGCGAAGATATGAAATTTCTCTTCGAGTAATTAACTCGATATTCTCACTCGTTGGGCTGCGCTCCATGACAGATACCGAGATAAACCTTTCTCGAAATAACTGTATACCAGGCTGTATAAAATATGGCCCGGAACGTCAAAAAAAAATAGATCGCATTTTTGGTACCTGTTTTTACAAAGTCATATGGAGCACATGCCACCAGTGCAGGAAAATCAATTCCACGAGGACTAAACTTGTCTTTTGATCTGTGGTCGGGAGAAACGACAGGTCTTTATAAATAATAAATGCCGGGAAACGACCTGCTTCCACGAGCGCTTAATAATATGGGTGCCTTTTTGATCGACGATCTCTCTGGAAGAACTATACCTGACATATCTAAGTGTTTGTAAATTCAGATGGACTTCAGATCCGAAGTGGGCGAGCTGATCACGAAAACAAGCTCAGCGAGACTTTCTGGAGCGAGCAAACGAGCCAAGGGGAAAATGGGGGCAGAGGCAGCCCCCTCGGCTCGCATTACTTTCACTCGCACGCCGCTCGGTCGATGGCCGATCGCATATTTGCTCACTCGCCCGACTATCCAGAGAGGGGCTGCTAGCAGTCTACCCATAGAACTAATCACGAATACTAGCTCGGCTCGCATTACTTTCGCTCGCTCGCCGCTCGATCGATCACCGATCGTATTTGCTCGCCCGCTCGACTATCCAGAGAGGGACTGCTAACAGAGCTTAAATCACGCAAACAAGCTCGGTTCGCGTTACTTTCGCTCGCCCGCCGCTCGGTCGATTGCCGATCGCGTATTTGCTCTCCCGCTTGACTATCCAGAGAGGGACTGCTAGCAGTCTACCCATAGAGGTAATCACGAAAACAAGCTCGGTTTGCATTACTTTCGCTCGCTCGCCGCTCGGTCGATCGCCGATCGCGTATTTGCTTGCCCGCTCGACTATCCAGAGAGGGACTGCTAGCAGTCTTCATTTTTAGTAAAGAGGCGGCCATCTTGGTGTGCCACTTTGGGACACCAACATGGCGGCAAAAAACTTCAAAGTCTTTATTACACCAAAAATCTCATCACAAAAGATTAGATTCACTGAAAAATCCATTAAATCGGCTTATAAGCATCATTAAAGCAAGAAAATATCCTTCAATTGGTTTAACTTTGTTTATTGTCGCGGCTTATCTGAAATAGCGTGACGAATTACGTGACACATTTAACTTGGCTTGCTTTTCTTAAAACTCCCGAAGACAGAGATTCAACTTTCGTTCGTTTTGAAAGCTAAGCAATAAAATCCTAAATTGACGAGAATCTTTGCACTGGTTTCGGGCTAAAAACTTCACCACCACTTGAAAGAAATTGAATTTCAAAATAGCTTTCGGGCCGAGAGAACCCGGGTGAGAGAAGTCTTCGAGAGTTTCATTTGAGAAACACACGCCTGGGGGCCGTTTCTCGAAAAACCCGGTAATTACCGGGCCCGGAAAGCTGTTTCATTTTCATTGAAGATCGAGGTTTCAAAAATTTTGCAGATAACATGATAAAACTATCAGTTAGCAAAACAAAATGGACTGGTTTGTTCGCTAGGACCTGCGCTTTTATTCTTTAGATTTTGATTTCAATATTTGGCTTCGAGCCCGAAAAGTTACCGGGAGTTTCGAGAAACGGGCCCCTGGGCATAATGATGAAAACACAGCCGGAGCTGTTCCTTTAAATTTGTCTCGAGTCAATTAGTTCAAAAACAAAAAAACAAAAAACACGCTTTTCTTTGTTTTATTAAGAGATTTAATAGTAAAAGCGAACGGGTATAAACATGCATTGTTGTGTTATGTTTCACAAGCGACACAAACACAAGCGAAAGTATATAAAAGCACAAGCGCCGACATGTTATTGGACGCGTGGCTGAAACATGATTGGAAAAGTATATAAAAGTATATAAAAAAAAGTATATAAAAGCACAAGCGCCGACATGTTATTGGACGCGTGGCTGAAACATGATTGGCCGTTGCTAGGGTTGTTGTGTTGGATTGCGGCTAAACGTGCAAATATTTTCAGTTGCGCAAAACACAATGTTTTGTTCGAGGACAAAACATTCAGGCAACAAAAAATGGTGGTGAAACATCATCTAACATAGGCAGATACCACGCAGCTCTTTACAACCTCTAATTCAACATGGGATACTAAGCGTTCTGGCCCCGGTTGTTCAAAAGGTGGATAGCGCTATCCACCGGATAAATCACTATCCAGCGGATAACACAAAGGATTTTGTTAACACCTATTCACTGGATAGTTATCCGGTGGATAGCGCTATCCACCTTTTGAACAACCGGGGCCTGACCTTGACAACTACGTCTTCTCGGGGAATTATCCATTTGTCTTTGTTACCGTTGAAAGTGTGGCTGATTTTTCTGTGGCTTTTATGGCTTAAACTGGTTGTATTTTTTGCTTTGTTGTTAGTTTCCTTGTGCCTTTGTAATAGCAATGAATAACAGATAAAGGAAAATGAAGATAAAACAAAACTAAATTTTCAACCATTGATATGGAAACTATAGTCCACGGCGTTATCTTTGTTTTAAAATCTCCACCTTTTTGCAAGCTTAATTCTTACGATAATTTTTGTTTTTATCTTTGCAATCTTAACATTCTATATGCCATATAGCATTATTTCATTTCTAGAAGACGCAACCATCTTTGTGCTAATTTATATTGTAACATAGCTAGCAGAGCCGCGCAATCAAATTCAGTATACGTAAGCGTGCTCAAAATCCCGATAGTGCACGCTGATAGCGTGAGCAAATCGCTTCGCCAGAATTCGGGTCGGATTTGATGCACAATTCCACGGCTATGTTATAAAACAATTGGTTCGTGCTTTTAGCTGTGCACTATTGAGTTATGGAGCACGTGGGAAGTTTGGAGAGTACTCAAGAAGCTAGAGTTGCCCTCGGCTATCGCCTCGGGCAACTCTTACGTTTCTTACGTGCTCTCCAAACTTCCCACGTGCTCCATAACTCGATAGTGCACGCTAAAGCATGAACCAATTGTTAAATAAACCTTCGAGACCCTTACACATCTTTACGATGGAAAATCGGCCATTTTGAAACTATGGGGCACTGGTCACGAATATACAGGGTTTGACTGTATGGTGTATGGGAAAAAAACCGGAATTCAATGTCAAATAATTTTCATCGAATAAGATATCTGAGAAAATTATAAATGGTAAACTTACAATACTTGGTAAAAGGTTATTGTGTTAAAATTTGAGCAATGTACATGGGCTGCAAAACGTGTAATCTTGTTTTAATTTTTCAAAACATTTGTCTAAGGCCCGGTTCAAACGTCGAACTTTACATGTGCCGAACCTAATAATTAGGTTCGGCACATGTAAAGTTCTACGTATGAATCAATTAGGAACGGCACTTTTGTATTTGGGTCGACTCTGCCGTTCTATTCGACTGAGCTTGTCGAATAGAACGGCAAAAGATCGACTTCGATTCATACGTCGAACTTCACATGTGCCGAACCTAATGCATAAATTATGTTAACGTATCAGTCAATATAACCGCGCTTCTGATTGGCTATTTAGTGGGTTTTCGCACCTTTGCAAACAGAACTCACAGAAGCGTGACGACGGTTACCAGCATTCACCTTGCAGATTTTAAGACTGAAACTGGACAGCTTAAATCAGTCTTCTAAAAAGTTGCTTTTCTTTATATCCATAAAGAAATCGTAATGTATTTAAAAAATTTATGCCGTTACTTTATTTTGTCCAAATATCACGATCACGACACGATCTCCTCAGCTGTCTCCTTACCATAACAGAACACAAAGCACACTAAAATCAAAACAAGAATTTCCAAGCTTGGTGAATTTTACTTTTTTCGGTTTATTTCCCTATTTTAAGCAGTAAAGATGATATTTCTTTTCGCCACGACTTAGGTTCGGCACATGTAAAGTTCGACTGTCTGAATCAACAGTCGAACTTAATAGTTTGGGTCGACCTAAATAGGTATTAGGTTCGACACATGTAAAGTTCGACGTTTGAACCGGGCCTAAAAGAATTTCCCGCAGACTTTCACAGGTTTTACAGCGGACAAATTTATGAGAAAATTAAAACACGATTGCATGATATATAGCCCAGGTACATCTCTCAAATTGTACAAGAAAAATTGTATACCTGGTATCTCAAGTTTACCGTTCATCAATTTTTCAGATATCAAATTTGAGGGAAATTATTTATCATGTATTGTATCTTCAGATGATTGTATAAAGGCTTCGGAAAATCTTTTAGCACAATTTACTCACAAAAGTTCAATAAGAAAAGTTGAATTTTATTTGTCAAGTGACTCCACAGTAAGCTTTCAATTGCGGGCAATTATTATGCTGTACAAGGTGATTGAATGTGCAGATGAAATCCTCAAGTGTGACCGTTCAAATGAAAGCTACTGAGCAGTACTTTCCTGTGGTGCTGTTTATTGTGCTGTACAAGGGTGGTTCTAACTTTTGAGTCTGTGGATGAAATCCTAAAGTGTGACCATTCAAATGAAAGCTATTGAGCAGTACTTTCCTGTGGTACTGTTTATTATGCTGTACAAGGTGGTTCTAACTTTTGAATGTGCGGATGAGGTCCTAAAGTGTGACCATTCAAATGAAAGCTACTGAGCAGTACTTTCCTGTGGTACTGTTTATTATGCTGTACAAGGTGGTTCTAACTTTTGAATCTGTGGATGAAGTCCTAAAGTGTGACCATTCAAATGAAAGCTCCTGAGCAGTACTTTCCTGTGGTACTGTTTATTATGCTGTACAAGGTGATTCTAACTTTTGAGTGTGCAGCTGAAATCCTCAAGTGTGACCATTCAAATGAAAGCTCCTGAGCAGTACTTTCAGCCTGCTGTGGTGCTGTTTATAATGCTGTACGACGGAGGTTCTAAAGTGACGAGAGTTTGAATATGCCGAAAAAATAATTGAGTATGAAATTTTGAACGAAAAATGTACAAATGCAGATCTCTTTCACAATGGCGGCAGATTTAGTTATTCTGGCTTTTATATGTATGCTAATTAGCCTCACTGGCCTCGTTTTACAGTAAAAATTCTTTTGAATTTTGCACACGCTAACGAGATCAAGGTGTTACACGCTGCAATTTTTCGTACAGCCAGACCTGGTGCAAGATCGTTGCTGCTGCACGAACCGGGATGTTACCACGACCGATTCCCAACGACGATTTTTAGCGCAACATGGGTGCGCGGACGATTTTCTTTGCCATTTTTGCGTTGCGAGTTTTCGAATCAGCTTCAAAAACTTACACCGCAGAAACACGAATTTTGCTCAAGTTGTTTCGTATAACATACCTGTCGTTAATTTTGTTGCGCTAAGAATCGTCGTTGCTAATCATCCTGTGTATCATCACCTTAAGGTGATTCCCTGGTTTTGCACTGCGCATCCCTACTGCGCATAAACATTGCGACATCAGATTGAAAAAAATGGCGGCTTTTGTGAGGAAAGCCGGCCTTTCCCACGATAGAAAAGGACTCTGTGAGCGCTAGCGCAAAATCGAGCATGGTGACCCCCATTTTATACTGCATAAATTCAATCAGGACAGTGTTCCCAACGCAAATTTAAAAAGTGAGCAAAAATCTATGATCAGATTTTGCACAGTTTATAGAAATCCTACGAAGAAAGCCATTTTGGGTAGAGGACCGCACACCAAGCAACCGTGTACTGTTCGAGTGTTCAGTAAATTTGAAGCTTTTTGGACACGTTTTCTATGATACAGACGATTATACATATGTATAAAGTCAACTTATACGCGAAATATCAATATGCAGTGAAAATATTGAGCATATTAGCTTCACGCGGTTATTGCCTGAAAATGCCTTTAAACACTGTATTCGTCAGCAGTATACCACTAAAACGAGCACGGTGACCCCTCATTTTTGTTGCAATTTTGGAACCTTCACGACTTGTTCAATATTTGTGCCAAGTTTCATTACAAATCTATGACAGATTCTTTTTCCAGGGAATTACCTTAAGTGCAACTTGCAACGATTTGGTTGTCACGCATGCGCACAGGGGTTTTAAAACCAAAACATTGCAAGAGTTGCTGCAAAGGGGGTGTTACACGCTGCAATGCCAAAAACGTTGCTGCAATCGTCGCGAAAAGAAGAACCCAATTCTACTTTCTGTAACGATTGCAGCAGCTTGTCTCGAAACGATTTTGACCATTGCAAGGGGTGTTACAAGCTGCAATGGTTCAAGCAGCATGCCTCGCAACGGCGTCGCGTGTAACACCACCTTAAAGTTGATTACATACATATCAAAGAATAAATAAATCTTCCGCCATTAATAAAAAGGTTTGTTGTAACTCGTTGTCGCAGAACAAGGGGGCCAAGACTTTGCAACGTGTCTCGCGACCCTTATTGACACAGCCCCAGCCAAACAATCATAATTTGACAGTGTCTTTAGCGACATATTTTTTTTAACCTCACCTGTATTCTTTGAATGAACGAATCAGTCAAAATGCTACCAACCTATCCGGCTTTAACCTTTACCGGCTCTGTAACTGAATCACCTTATATTCGGGGTCCGAGTTCAAGTCCCGCTTTGACCACTAGTCAAGTTGAGATAAATGCGAGTTGGATCATTTTTCCACAACTCGCTCCCCTTCCCTCCCTCAATGTTTTCTTGTAAGGTGTGCAATTTGCCTGCCTTCGTCTTGTAACCAAAACAACATTGATAAGTAAGAATTGTCACAGTCAAATTTAAAAATCATTTAGAGCTGTCTCAGAAGTTTTGTTCAAGACTGTGTATAGAGGGTATTAACTATTATTTGACGGGATCTTGTCGTTCTGTCCTTGCTGTTATGTCAACTGGTCCGCCCCCTGCCAGTACGAATTATAAACCTTCAGTGTTCTTTATTTTCTTGTGTTATTTGTTTCAAACGTTTCGTATACACGGGCCTAAAATCTTCTAGCTTGAACATAAAAACGTGTATAAAAAATAAAGTTGCTTTTTCTTTCTCTTTTATCAAAATATTTCAAAAATTGCCTCTGAAGATCTCTGAAAGCTGTACCAAAGACTATGTTTGGTTCAAATGGCGTTTATTATTGCAAAAACCAACATACAACAACGTACAAAAGCAGACTTTACTGCAAAACCCTTGTAAACAAATTAATGAAAACACTATTGTTACTTTAATACAGCCTTCAACGCGAGCAGACTTGCGTGGGTGGAGTGTATTTAAGTCACCTATTCCTTTGTATATAAATAGCTTTTTGTTTGCTAAAAATTACTTTTACCCAGTTAATAGGCCTACGGATAGGCGGATTTTGTAAATCATTTTGCTCGGATTTCGGACGGATTCAGGGAAAAATGTTAATTATAATTTGTAGATCCTATACCAATGCATAGGATTACAGATTTAACCCATTTTGGGGCCCGAATTTTGGCTTTTGCTTCTGATGTATTTCGGAACTTGGATCTGAACCCTTTACAGACCTGTTGTTCTTTTGTTTTCGTCACAGCCAAAATCTCGTGCGGTCAACCTGTGCTGTTACTAAAGTGCCAGTTTGATCAAATATTTTATTATTTTTTTTTTTGCACTTTCGAAAGGAAATAGTGTAACCTGTCCACTGAACCGTTTTTCAATCCGATCACGGAAAAATGTTTTTTTTTTTTGTTCTACCGTATACTCTTTTCGAATTTGAACGGCCGCCATTTATAAATTTGCATGTTCTTGAAGTTCCAAAAGATAGACAGCGAAAGTGACTGAACTTCAGGGACATACAAATTTAATGGCGGCCGTGCAGATGTAAAATATGGCCGAAAAAAAGAACGTTTTCCCTTGATCGGATTGAAAAACGGCTTGGACAGTTTACTAAATACATTATTTCCTTCAGAAAAATGCACAAAAAAGAAATTTAAAAATTTGATCGAACTGGAATTTTACCTGCATTTCGTCGATGTTCAGGACTCCCACCTGGCTGATGCGCGAGAAACCTTTTATCTAATTTGAAGAAAATAATCCCATAAATGGAATTTGCATGTCAAAACTTCGCAAATAATTTGCGAATTTAGATTTCAGCATAAATTTTTTGCGGATCGACGAATTCGGCTATCAAAATGCAAGGGATCGGCGGATTCAACCCCCGCCTTTTATGCGGTTATTCACTTAGCAATTTGTGTCTGTGGATAAACCTCTAACTTGAATGTGACCATTATACGGAAGAAATCAAGTTGTTTTCGATCTTGCAAGCTTTAACTCGTGTTCACCCGAACTTTCTGGAAACAGAGCTTTTGTTTTGTCTTTCCGTGTACCCCAATGACCTTTTAATTGGTGTTTAAGTTTTGTTCGCCAATACGTTAAATGCAGTTCTTTACGCAAAAACACCTTGGGAGATAAAACCATGTGCATAGTCTACAGTTACAAGCGGTTTTGTCCACGTTGCTGGGCAAATACATTTTCAACTTCGCGATCTTTTAACAGTTGTTTATTCACTTGTCTCTAGATCAAGAAGTAAACTTTGTTAAAAACTCGGAAATCACGCTGTTTGTTCAACTTCAAATGCCAAAAGCATCAGAACCACAATTCACTGAAAAATACTAAATTTTCAGTTAGAACCACCTTATACAGCATAATCGAAACAGTATCATAGAAAGTACTGCTCCACAGCTTTTTATTTGATTTCCACACTGTAGGATTTCATCTACACACTCAAAAGGCAGAACCACCTTGCACAACATAATAAACAGCACCACAGAAAAGTACTGCTCAGTAGCTTTCATTTGAATGGTCACACTTTAGGATTTCTTCCACAGACTCAAAAGTTAGAACCACATTGTACACCATAATAAACAGTACCACAGGAAAGTACTGCTCGATAGCTTTTATTTAAATGGTCACACTTTAGGATTTCATCCACAGACTCAAAAGTTAGAGCCACCTTGTGCAGCATAATAAACAGTACCACAGGAAAGTACTGCTCAGTAGCTTTCATTTGAATGGTCACACTTTAGGATTTCATCCACAGACTCAAAAGTTAGAACCACCTTGTACAGCATAATAAACAGTACCACAGGAAAGTACTGCTCAGTAACTTTCATGTGAATAGCCAAAATATATCAGTGATTTAAACCACAGACTCAAAAATTAAAACCACATAACACGCCTGATGGTTTCAGCCTGGCAGAAGCTGGAGGTCAGAAAGAGTTTAATTCAAGAAAAAAATAATTTAAATTTAGTTTACTATGATTTGTTACAACATTCATCTTGTTTGATGTATCACAAGAAATCTTTTTATAGAGATACAAACGTGAGACAAAAAAAAATACCCGTCTCGTTTTCTGTTAACACATGTTACGTTCACAAAAGCACTTGAAACTAGATTTGTTTTGCAAACAGGGTGAAATTCAAAAACATTCATTTTTTTTAATGCAGACTTCAGATTTTATCATTTCAAAAATTTCGTTTTAAAACTATCTTTTACTTTAATGTTTGATCTCATTCTTGGCCATTTCCGTGGGATCGACAACCAAAGCGAAGTACTAAAACACGGAGACGCTTTTTGAGGAAACACGACACCACAGAAGTCAGTCTATACCTGTAGCCTTTTCAAGGTGGAGTATAAAGTTAAAAGGCCGTATTGACCGCTTAACGGCCGTTGCGACCGCTAAGACTGCTTTCAGACAGAGTGTGATATTAAGTTTGAAGCGTAAACATGACGCCCTGACATCTGGACGTTCTAGAGAGAAATTTAATTATCGTGTTTGAAAAATTTCTGTCGTCGGTCGTTTGCTTTGACATTAGCGCTATAGGAAAGGAACCGCATTTATTTTGTTTGCATGAGAACATCTCGATTTCTTAATAGCTTGACAGCAGGGCACTTGCAAATTCATTTATCCTGTGTGGACATTTATGGTCTTCGGAAAAGAGAAATCACAAGTGGACTTCGTTTTCTTCCATCGTAAAACACAAAACAAAAACACAACAAGTCCTGAAATTAAGTCGCATTTAATCTTATTTAGCTGGCTTGACTGTTTTGACTGTGGTTAATTTAATAAATTCATTCGTTTATTAAGGTCCTTCATCTGCCAAAGTCTGCGCATAAATATTGGTCGTGTATTTATGAACCGATGGCAATAGTCCGGAGCTGAGCATGCGCGCTGTTTTATCTGGCAGGTGACCGACATAATTGCGTCCTGAATTCAATTCACTGCACGTGCCCGCTAAGAGAGCTATAATAGAAATTCCACTGGTTTTAAATTGTCTTCAATCCTTTTGTGCTAATACAGACTCTTTCATGCCTTTGCTTTCGTCTTTTGTCCGGCAGTCTGCACGCCTGGTAAACAAAGCGTTCGGGAGAGTATTGATCTTGCTCCAGGTTTTTAAGTCATTAGATATCTGTCGCGATGAATAGATTCCCAGCTCTTTTGGCTTTGTGGTTTCTAATCCTTGATGTGCCTTTTGGCGTTCAAGAATCTTGGTTAAGTAGGACGCGGACCTGTTTCAGACTGGATAAAAGTTGTTGCGCAAAATCTTAAAATAATAATAAAAAAAAAAAACACAGGCAAGTTCTGCTCATAATAAATACACTTAAGAATTTCATCCACGGACTTGAAAGGTAGGGCAAAACCGCATAACTGCAACAATTACAACAAGCGGATATCCTCGGTTAACTTTGCTACTTTTCGATATTCTTTTGTAAAGAGACAACTGAACAACGGGAAAAAACGACATTTTTTTCTTTTGGCATGAAATGAGGCACGCTTAAAAATACTTTTGTGGCACAATCACACGCGGTAATTGCAACTTCCCTTTTGAGGAAAAGAGAAACCATTTAATTTCCCTCGCCCCGGTAGCCAATCACAAGCTAAGATATGTCGCAATAACAACACGTCGACCAATCAGCGAACGGTTAGTCGCGCGCACCTGTTCGATTTAAAAACGTCAATTATCATTCCCGAAGATTAGCTTGACTTAACTTGCTCGATTGCCTGGAGAAATCGTTAACACACCTCAGCTGCCTATTTGTAAACTGTAACAAGGTGTTGTCCATTTAAACACGGAAAACAATTTTCATGGACCGTTCTCCGCTTCAGTCGTCCCTGGATACAGAGTTCAACATGCAAGGTACGATTTGCCGTCCGTGTTATCGATATTTTTTAACGTTGCCTTTTCATGCCGGCGCTTAACACGTGAAATGAAACGCTGGAATCATTTCTTTGCACTACAAAAGTTCTTAGTCGAAGCACACCTGGACGCCGTTAATTAAGCTAATTTCTCTTCAACTACAAAAGAAAAATGCAAGAAGAATTGCTCACAAAGAGCTGTAACTTTTATTTCATCGCAATCCTATATATCGCCCGTGACGCTTTTAGGCGTTTTTCTGGCATCGCTTGCGTGTTTTGATTCTCATACAAAACACCAAACGAGATTCGACTGTTGGAAGATTTTCTTTCTAAACCTTAATTTTGTGCAAAGTCAAAGTGAAGCTTTTTCGATACATTTCTTCGTACAGCAATCAGAAGCTTTTGGACAAATTTGCAGGGCATTTTCACCTGAGCGGGGTTGGTAAATTTGCGTTCGATTTCTCTGAGATTACGTCTGGCTGTCTCGCATTGATTTCGTTAGGCCACAAGTTGATCGATCCAGCTCAAGAAGAGTTCTCGAATCATTATCGGCCCTATTTGTCCTAAATAACCTTATCTGCAATCTACCAACTGATTTCCGTGCAACAAAACCTGATCTTCAGCTGTGATTGGCTAAGTTGTTCTTGTAAAATCTTACACTTCAACTATTCCTTTTCCACATAGGCTAACGCGCTTTCTCGCTTTCCCTACAGCCGTAGATCGCAAGCCCATTATCTTGTGTAGGGTTTGTGGAGACAGATCCTCTGGTAAACATTACGGAGTTTTCACTTGTGACGGTTGCCGTGGATTTTTCAAACGATCAATTCGTCGCAATTTGACCTACCAGTGCAAAGAGCGAAGTAACTGCACGGTTGATGTAACAAGAAGGAATCAGTGCCAGGCTTGCAGATTAAAGAAGTGCTTCGATGTTAAGATGAATAAAGACGGTAAGCGAACATAAGTGTTTAATAATATTTCTATTTTATTTTATCTTTAATTTTGTAACTCGTTTTATTGCGAACTCCATTGGCGATGAACAGGCGTTGCTCGCTGCCTTAATCTCGCTGTGTACATAAATTCGCTCGGCCATGAAATAATCTTTATAGTACATTATCCACAATAAACTTGCAACATGGGAAGTTTTTTTAGGTCTTGGTTCACTTTATTTTCCCGCTGAGTTATTTAGTGAAATTTAAATAAATAGCATTACCGAGGAAAGCATTTTTCCACAGGGAATTCAACTAACATTTAAAATAATGAACAAATCTGGTCGCTTCAATAGTTTGTTTTTATTTGGTTCAACTTTGGATAAGTTAAAGTTTTTAATCATTTTTCCACCCAAAGGTTAGCGAATTTAACAGTTAAAGGATAGAAGAAAAACAAATGAAGACAACCTTGCCTTGTTGCAGAAGAAACGAATTAAAGCAAATTATGTTAACCCTTATGCGCAATCTGAACATCATAGATAAATTTATCAATTTCATCAACACGATTGTCATGGAACCGAAAAGCGAAAATTCCTTCTTTAAACCGCTGATATCATAAACAGCTAAAGCGGATAGAAATCGCTCTCTATAGGAAAATAACTCAATGTTCAAATTCATCAGTAAAGTTTGGAAAAGTAACAATAAATCCTTCTACGAACAAAATAGTGATCGCTGCGCCAAGAAAACATCTGCATCAAAAGACATCAGTTCAAGCTTCACAGAACAGGTCTTATCTATTATTAACGCAATCTTAATTGCAGATTTCCATTTTTATAATATCCTTTAGCGCTAAATGCGCGTGAATTAAAAGATATTAAATTTCCGTTGTGTTTTCAAGTTTTGTTTTCTTTTCTTTGCAATAGATACATGCATGTGTAGCCTTTCTTGTTGGCTTGAGATTTTGTATTCATGTTGGGTAACACCTTAGAACGCGCATTTTGGCTCGAAAACGTTTTATTTGCGGGGGCTCATCGCAGGTATACAAATATGTCTTAACTGCGGTTTTGGACGACCTTAGGGTTCCCTTGGTCGTGTTTAATAATTCACGATGGCCTTGTTTGACTCATTCATGAGGTGTGATCGTATCGAGAGAGCGAAAGCTTGAAGACTTGAGAGCAAACAGAAGTTATATATGCTAACAATTCATGCCGGCGGATTGATGTAAAATGTTGGCAGTCTAAAAGGGCGCAAATAGAAAATTACTAAATAAACAAATTTTGAAATTCCTTTTTTTCCATTTCAAAGGATAATTTTATATTTTATTTTCTTTTATTGCAAATTCCATGTTGCGATATTAATAATAACAAAGCTTACCGCAGAAAGTGCAGCTTGATAGCTTTTATTTCAATGGTCACATTAAAGCTAGGATTTCATAAACAGACGAACAAGTTGGAACCATCTTGTGTAGCATAATAAATAGCACCACAAGCCGAATTTCCTAATTAATATTCTTTTATTTAAATGCTTAACCTTTAGAATTTTACCCACAGACTCAAAAGTTAGAGACATGTTGCTTATTAGCTTTGATAAATGGTTGCAGTTTAGGATTTCATCTACGTGATTCAAAACAATCCAGGGGTGTGGTAAATTTACTTGGTAAAATTCGAGACTTCCGTGTCCGAAAATTTTGAGCTTAGTCTAGTAATAAAGCTTCACTATAAAGTGCTCGAAGATAGTGCTCCTGGTTAAGTCGAAGATGTTTTTTAACAGAAATTTTCAGATTTTGAGCCGTTCTGTACAAGTTTCAAAATATAAAATGAGAACAAGATTTTTGCGACTCAGACCTGTAAATTTTGGAATTTGAGGACCCGTCCACACGTATCCGGATATTTTTGAATCCGCAACTTTTTTGTTGCGGATTGGCCTTCCGTCCACACGTATCCGGCGAATTCGGGCAAATACGATTCGAATACGCTACGTGTGGACGCGAATATTTTCTAATCCGTAACAAAAAAGTTGCGGATTAAAAAATATCCGGATAAGTGTGGACGTTGCCTGAGATTCTAAGCGCGTTATTCGCAAACTCTATTTAGAAATAACGAGATTCCGAGACTTAGAGAAAATTTGCCAACATGTAATTTTTGATAGACTATACTAAACTCCTATTTTATTGACCTTGAAACTTGGCAAGAGGAGCGAGTCGTTTAATTACCCAATGAAAGTTTCTTTGACAATAATAATACAATGTCTAGAAATTGTATCCAACCATTTATTTGGCAGTCTTGGCATGATTTTGTAGCAAATGGTGCCAAGTTAAACTTACTGTGTTGTAACCTGTCCTCTGAAATATTTATCCGATCAGTTTAAAAAACGGCTTATGTTCCAACTGGTATTGTATTTAGGTGATGCAGAAACTAGAAAAAACCATTGACTCAAGTTCAAGAAGATTATGTTCAAATTTTAAAATAAAAGTGCTAAAAGACAGCAAGATCAATTTTCCGCTTTTTTGCAGGTTGTGATAGTAACTGACAAATGATAATTAAGCTTAATATAGATATGAATATTTTGGTCTTCGCCTGAAGTTATTTTCATTTGTCGGTATAGTTGGCATGAACAGTTTTACCAAAAACGCAAAAGTTTCTTAACGTAATAAAAGATTTCATTTCCGGTATTTTTTACTTCTTTGTCTTTAAAAACCAAAATGCAGCATAAAAGACCAAGGAAATTCTGTTCCCTAGCTCTTATTTGCATATATTTACTTAGGAATTCATTCCACAGACTGAGACTTAATTTGAGAGCCACCTTCTTACTGCGCAGCAACCAGTACCATAGGAAAGTACT
Organism: Cladopsammia gracilis; assembly: GCA_022457155.1. Taxonomy (NCBI): domain Eukaryota; kingdom Metazoa; phylum Cnidaria; class Anthozoa; order Scleractinia; family Dendrophylliidae; genus Cladopsammia; species Cladopsammia gracilis. The sequence continues at coordinate 537,601 of JAJGOT010000327.1, forward strand.
GCTCAGCAGCAGTTTCTATGGCGACACTTTGAGATTTTATCCAAAGACTTAAAAGTTAGAACCACCTTGTGCAGCATTATAAACAGCACCACAGGAAAGTACTGCTCAATAGCTTTCATTTGAATGGTCACACTTTAGGATTTCATTCACAGACTCAAAAGTGAAAAGTTACAACCACCTTGTACAGCATAATAAGCAGTACCACAGGAAAGTACTGTTCAATAGCTTTCAAATGAATTGGTCATACTTTAGGATTTCATCCACAGACTCGGAAAGTCAGAACCACCTTGTACAGCATAATAAACAGTACCACAGGAAAGTGCTGTTCAATAGCTTTCATTTGAATGGTCACACTTTAGGATTTCATCCACAGACTCAAAAGTTAGAACCACCTTGTGCAGCATAATAAACAGTACCACAGGAAAGTACTGCTCAGTAGCTTTCATTTGAATGGTCACACTTTAGGATTTCATCCACAGACTCAAAAGTTAGAACCACCTTGTGCAGCATAATAAACAGTACCACAGGAAAGTACTGCTCAGTAGCTTTCATTTGAATGGTCACACTTTAGGATTTCATCCACAGACTCAAAAGTTAGAACCACCTTGTACAGCATAATAAACAGTACCACAGGAAAGTACTGCTCAGTAGCTTTCATTTGAATGGTCACACTTTAGGATTTCATCCACAGACTCAAAAGTCAGAACCACCTTGTACAGCGTAATAAACAGTACCACAGAAAAGTACTGCTCAGTACCTGTTAGTTGAATTGTATGGTGCATATGTATGGCTGCTTAAAAGTTATCAGTGCTTCTGAATTTTATGTTAACTCATTGTAGAAAATTGCTTATTATATATGACAAAACAAACCAAGTAGTGAATTTGGACGGTACCCTCCAGATCTTCAAAGGGCAAGCATACACCTGTTTCTATATTAGCAGGGATGCATTCGCACGAACGGAAGTCCTAACCAGAGTCATGACGTCAGTACTAAGGAAGTCCATTTTTACAGAACATCTTCAGAACAAAAACGCAATAAAAACGTCCGACCCTCTGTATAATTGAAAAGCTTACAATATTGCACCATCATAGGGACAGATTTTATGCGAAAGAGTTCGTTTTGCCCCATGAAATAATAAAAGTTTCAGAATCTTGAACTGTCTTTTGATACGTTTATAGGATAATTCCGATGAATATATGAGATTGCCAAAGTTTTTGAAATTAGCTCAACAGCACGTTTTTCCTCCTTTGTAAGGCAATGATAAATTTTTAATGTATGGTATGGTTTAATAAGGGGCATTCTGATTGGCTCCCTCAGAGCTCCGAGTTATGCAATGCTGGACCGGTGAGAAATACCGATCACGTACTGAGGTGTCTTTTTGAAAAAAAAAATGTAAAAATAACCTGTTTGGTTTTTGAAGAAAAAAAAATGTAAAAGAAAACCTGTTTTGTGTCAAGTAGCAATCTTTCTCTAGATTCTGGACTACAATATTGGAAACACATTAACTTTAAAAAATTAAATACCTGTAAAATATAATGCATTTTCTTTTTGTCGATCGCCGAAAAGCGTGCTTGTGCCAATATCATGTCTAATTAATTTAGCTTCTTCGCCTTTGGCTCGGTTTGTAAACTTCTAAACACAGAACGTGACTAATATTTCCCCAGTACGGACCTCTCATTGGTTTAATTACATATATATTTTTTTGTAATGGACTGAGACCAACCTTTCGTAAAACGTGTGTCCAAAAGTACTAAAATTATTATTATTTTTTAATGTTTTACTTTTATTTTTACAAAAGTTAAAAAATATATACATTTATATTTTCTGCAGTAACTCCAATGAGTGCATTTTAAGTTTTACTTCAAGGTGTAAAGTTTTTATATCGAACGACGTGTTTTTTCAATGTCGAACAAATTTCGTTTCTTTAATTTTAATTCTCCCCTTTTGAGACCGCTTGGCACACAGTGACTGTTAGTACGATAATGCTTGGGTCTGTTCCAGTTCCTTTGTATAGTGTAGGGTGTATTTTTATCTCCTCTTATTCACTGTCATTTTTCGCTAATATCGCTTCCTCGTCGTTTTTCAGCGGTGCAACACGAGCGTGCCCCACGCTCCTCGCAAGTTGTCCCCATGGCTCCCGCATGCTCGATGCTCAGCGGCGTGTACGAACAGCCTACAGCGCATGCTCCTGAACAGCAGTTCACGTACGCCAAAAGCGATCCCACTGATGGTCCTCAACGACAGTGTAGTCCTGGGTCAGACATGGATCACACTAGACCCAGCGATCAAACACGCTTCTCTCCCCCAGCCTCCCACTCATACCACGGCCAGAACAATAACCAGTCACCAGACTCCTCAAAGAAGCGCGGTTTTCTCTCGATAACAAGCATGATTGAGACCAAAGACAATAACTCTCAGTCCTCGCCAAGCACAGCGCGTTCAAGTCCGAAGCAAGCAAAGGAAGACAGCGGTGAAGGACCACCCATGGTATACCAGCCTTCCCCAGAATCACTATATGAGTCCGCGGTACAGCTACTGTATATGTCAGTCACGTGGGCAAGAAATATCCCAACATTCCTAGATCTCCCATTCCGCGATCAGGCCATCTTGTTGGAAGAGGGCTGGAGCGAGTTGTTTGTGCTGAGTGCTGCCCAGTTCTCTCTCCCTGTAGATATGGGACCGCTTCTCTCTGCAGCTGGACTGCAAGTAGACAAAGCACCTACAGATAAGATAGTCGCAGGAATGGCCGACATTAGGCTCTTGCAGAACGTCGTGGCCAGATTCAAACGAGTGCAGATTGATTCTACTGAATATGCGTGTTTGAAAGCCATCGTGCTATTTAAGCCAGGTAAGCTTCTTGTTTTTATGGACTATGGAGTCGGGTTTGTAACTTTTGTCTGCAAAAACAGGCCCTTCGCCGAGAATTCCAAACTTCTTAAGAGCACAAAAAATTGATTAAGTTCAAGAAATATCTTATTTACATTTTTGTCAAATATTGACAGCTTTCTCAGGGCCGATTACGGTGGTAGAACCTTGTCGCATGCGACAAATGTTTCGTGTTAATCAAAGCTACAACTTGATTATAACTGCGTCGCATATGACAGATAAAATGTCGATGGTAAGGTTTTGAAAGAATAGCTGTCACGGCATATCGCCGCAGCAATGACTAGACCATATATTAAACGAGCAGAGTTAGTGGTATTCGACTTTTGATCCCGCGAACAGCGAAGCTACAAAACTCGTCATGATCAGCAACAGTTATAAGAAAAAGTCGAACCCTTTGATCAGCCTTTAGACTTTTGCTTAAGTGCTTTCAGTCGTAGTTGTAAATTGCCCATGAATAAATTCTCATAAAATTGCCCCCGAATCCTTGCAGATCTACGTGGCCTCCGAGCTCCCCACATGGTGGAAAGACTGCAAGACCAATCACAAGCCATGCTTGGAGAATACTGTCGCAGTCACAACCCAGAGCAACAGGTCAGATTTGGAAAATTGCTGTTGATGCTTCCATCTCTACGATCGGTCAGCCCGAAGATGATTGAAGACCTGTTCTTTCGTGGAGCTCTCGACAATGTTCCTATTGAGAGAATGCTGTGCGATATGTTTAAATCAAGCTAAATAGATGAGTGGAGTGTACGTACGTATATCAAAGGTTTTCACCTGAGAAAGCGACATAACAAGCTAGTAAACGGTTGAGTATATTGGTTTTAGGATTTCGTCCACTAGCCAAAAACTTAGAGCTACTTGTACAGCATAAAAACAGCACCCGCACAGGAAAGCACTACTCAGTAGCTTTCATTTGAATGGTCACATGCACTCAAGGATTTCACCCACAGACTCAAAAGTTAGAACCACCTTGTACATTAAAAAAAGGCACCACACAGGAAAGCACTGCTTGGCTTTCATTTAAATGGTCACTCTTTAGAATTTCATCCAGAGACTCATGACCAAATGTTAGAAACAACTTGTACAGCATAATAAACAGAACCACAGTAAAGTGCTTTCATTCGAATGGTCACACTGTAGCTATAGGATTTCATTCACAGACTCAAACGTTCGAACCACCTTGTACAACATAATAAACAGTACCACAGGAAAGTACTGCTCAGTAGCTTTCATTTGGATGGTCACGCTGTAGGATTCATCCACAGTCTCAAAAGTTAGAACCACCTTGTACAGCATAATAAACAGTACCATAGAAAAGTACTGCTCAGTAGCTTTCATTTGAATGGTCACACTTTAGGATTTCATCCACAGACTCAAAAGTTTGAACCACCTTGTACATCATAATAAATAGTACCACAGGAAAGTACTGCTCGATAGCTTTGATTTGAGACCATTTGAACTCGGGTCACACTTTAGGATTTCATCCACAGCAAACAAACATCAGGACACACGACAGAAAAGTACTATTTGCTAGCTTTCATGATCACATTTTAGGATTTCATCCTGTAACAAACGCAATCGTTGGAACCACCTTGTACAGCAGAATAGAATGAATAGCGCCACAATAATTTATTCAAAAACAACTTGTATATTCAGTAACACTTTAGAAATTCAATTATCCACAGACTAAGACCGTAGCCGAACGAATTCAATGACCGGTTTAAAGCCTATTTACGGCCAAAAAGTAATCTATTAAAGTATCATTCTGAGGTAAAATTAATGTTAATTCGAATATAAGGTTTTGACAATAGATTTGTACAGAGTTGTAACAACTGTAAATAGTTTATATGCTTCTTTTTTTTCTAGTTATTCTTTTGGATGTTAAATTTTGTTAGGAAAAGTGGCGTATAGTTTATAAGCATCACATTTTTTTGTTGTTTAAATTTGGTTTTATCATTTTGTACAGATTTTTCTAAATGTTTCTACCATAGGTTAACATAATCCGGCATACGGTTTTACAGTGTAATTTTAGCCAATCTTTCGTTGCTTTCCTATTAACCGATCTTCGATTAATTCGGGTTCTGCGATCGAAAATTTGATTATCCGTTCCATTTAGGTACAAACCAATCTTAGATTGCAATCTGGACGATCCATGTCCGGAGGTGGATCCGGTTCAGATTGGTATCTGAAACTGGTTTCAGATTGTGCGTTCTATTTGGCGTACTACAATCAAGGACAAAAGTTCTTGGGACAAATGTTACAAAGTCCTCCTATTAACTACTAATTTAGTGTGACTGACCAATGAAGCCATGTTTTTCGTTTGAAGCCCATCTTACCAACCCCACCCCTCCCCCCGAGACAATGTTGAAATCCACAAATCATTTTTATTACACGAGCTCAACATTGTAAGGGGGTGGGGGTCGGGAAACGGACACTTATCGTTTGCGCGCACTGTGTTTCTATGGCGTGCGTAGGGAAACATGGTAAATTCGTCCCAACCCTTTTGTCCTGATTGTAGTTTCAAATCAATAGTATACCTGCCAACTTTTTCCGAGTGCCAGGATTTCCGAAGGCGACCCGACCAAATCCGATGTGAACCCGATCTATTCCGAAGATTTCCGAAGTTGTCCGAAGATGTTCCGAAGAATTCGGAAGTTTCCATGGACCTCAGAGACCTCCGTTTAATAACATCCAGCTGTAATTGTAATGTTCAGAATGATAAAAACCTACAGAAAAGTGTCATATTTTCATGATCGTAACTATATTTTTAATTGGATCATGCGATCAGTTAGGGCTGATAGCTCAAATCTGTAAATCAGGCTCCATAGGCGTGAGTAGGCATGAGATCGGAGTTTTAGACTCGCAGGCGTGATCTCACGCCTAAGGCGTGAAACTTGGCAGGTATACAACAGCACGTGGTCGTTCAGAATCCCCAAACAAATAGGCGCCCTTCCGAAACTGGATTGTTTAAAAGGCACGCTACCATAGATTCCAAGTCCGGAGTTGGATCCGGTTTTGATTGGTTTGTGATCTTTCGTTGAATTTAGCAAACTTGGCACCATATTTATATCATGTTCAGTCAGATCGGGCGAAAAAAACGTGGCAGCATAGATCGATGTTTTCACAGATTTCAATTTAATTTTTCCCGCCTAATCGAATTGAGACCCAAACAATCGATTGACTGACGGGAAATAAGATTGGTTAAAAGGAACGCATGCAGTAATCTAACAAGTTGGAGCGGGATAACTTTGTGACCAAAACGAAAGTAATTACATCTAGCCAATCACAACAAACGTAAATAGAACGATGAACCAATCAGAGCGCACAGTCTGCAATAGCGTGCAACCCGTGCAATGCGCGGGAAAACGCGCGAATGATTTTCCTGTTGGATTCTGATTGGTTTAAAAAGCATGCGTTCGTTTCTCTACTTTCAAACCAAACTTTGTAGTGTAGTCATGAATCGAAATCTATTTTTAGTCGCCGAATTAAGAAAATAAAGAAAAAAGAAGGAAAACAACTCTTTTAAACTTCAGAGCAACTAAATTGGTAAACGTGTGTTGCCGGCAAATTCATGTGTGAACTTGGCAAACTGTTAGCAACAATTAATAGAATAAGTTTTTATTCTCGCCAACTTTTTGGGCAATTTTTTGGTGTTGGCAAACTCGCATTTGACGTGAACGTTTGCCAAATACAGGCAACTCACCTCGAGATTTGTTGTCCCGGCCTAAGAATAACATTGAGATTTTTGGAGCTTTGTCTGCCTTTGAAATTTGCAAACTCGTGAGTTTTACCAACTTAAGTTTGCCGTGCGAAGGCGGCTTGACATTTAATGGGTGTTTCTTGGTGTTGCGGAAGCCATTGTTGGTTAGCTTTAGTGGTGTGGTGTGGGTATTGTTCAGTGTCTTTTGAATCTTTTGTCATTTGGTGATCACACCATCCGCAACACCAAGAAACTACCCATTTAATTTAATAACTGCCATTTTCGACCTCATTTTCGTTGTCTCTTACCAGAACAAAGGCCTGATCCAAAATATCTTATCACTTGTTCAGTTCAATGGTAGATTCAATTCAGAGTTCAAATATATCTAAACGAGTATAGTGTCATTTCTAGAATCTCAGTTTTGTTTATTCTTTTTCCAGAATAAATTTCATAAAATAAAAAACATACTTTTTCAAATAGTTTTGACTCCTTGGTTTTCATGCATTTTTATCGCTTTATTGACTTCATTGGTTTTATTTATGTTTTTATCTGTATGAATGATAACTGAATTTTAAATGTCTTGTATTTTACAATTTATTTCAACTCAAGTTTTTAACCTTTGTTTTAACATAAAAAAATTCTCCGTTGAAGGACATTTCCCGTGTACAAAAGGAATTGTTAATTTATTAATATTAAATGTAAATAATAAACTTTTGTAGCTGTAGGATTTACTGATACAAGTACTGTATTAAAAACCATTTAAATAAAACTCCTCACTTTAAAATAACTGTTTTCAAGTTCTCATATATATTCTTGGTTTGAACTTAAGTTATATCAAAATTCAGAATCATAAAATCAGATTTTGATTTCAAAATGTTTATGGAATTGTAGCGGAGACACCAACATGGCGGCAAAAATTTCAAAGTCTTAACACCAAAACTCTCATCACAAAAGATTGATTCACAATAAGTTCCTTTAAATCGGCTTATAAGGATCTATAATGCAAAAATTATTTTCAACTGGTTCAATTTTGTTTATTTTCATGGCTTATGTGAAACAGCGTGACGAATTGCGTGACACATTTAAAACCCTTACAAATCGGAAGCAAAACATCGTTAAAATCTGAAACGTATCCACATACCATGTTAGAAACAGCTTTATAGGATGTATAGTTTAGATTTTTAAATTTTTATGCCGTCATGTGTAAACCAAGAATACGAGGTGGGATGCGGATGCGAAGGGATGGGTGATGAACTTTTCAGAGCGGGAAGACACCTTGTATGTGCCCTCAGAAACAATGAGCTGCAGTGAGAATCCCATTTTTCTGCCAACTTTACTCGCATTTGTCAAAGCGGAATAGAGATGAAGATTCCGACTGGAGCAAGAGAGCTGGCGAGACCAAAATTTGCGGCGGGTGACTAAGAAAATATGATGTCGAGTTACACCAGGAGCCCATGTTACACAAACCTACATAACACTTTAGTTAAAGGTGCCTGATTCATCCCCAGTGGTTGCTATTGAATTTTTTTAATCGCAAGACGTTGGGATTGATGGGAAGTCTCTCCTCTTCCTTCCTTCCCATCATCCCTCGCGCCCCCTTGTCACCCGAGAGACTGGGGACGAGTCAGAAAAAATGAGTAGAGGGTCGCTAAAAGGAGTGGATTTTGATTGAAAAATCGAAATTACCATTCTTGTGGAATATTGAATTTTTAGCCGTTATTTTGTCTCTAAAGTTAATATTTATTTGCTTTCATAACTTTTGGTGATTTCTTTTCCTATTTCAAGACAATATAGCAAGCATAAAATAAAGCAAGCTCCTGGCCACAGTCATGAAAACATAGCATGCACCAGGCGCTGTTGGGGGTGCTCAAGCGCGGGTTTTGGGGCGCGAGCAACGAGCACGTAGCGCAAAACATGCGAGGGGAGCGAAACGAAAAAAATATAGCAATTTTTTTGGTTTTCCCTCCCCTCACGTGTCTCGAGCTTCGCGCCTGTTGCTCGCGCCCAGGAGCCGATTAGAGTGTCGCGCCCCAAAACCCGCTTGAGCACCCCAATTAGCGCCTGTTGCAGGCTATGGAAATCGGTTGTAGAGCCATAACTTTCGCCTTTTGTTAGGCCAGTTTGATAATCCGATATGGCCAGAAATTCATAAGAGATCTATGTCGGATACTGAGCAGTGATAAGCACTACGCACGGAAAGACAATCATACAGATGCACAGCTCACCACATGATCTTAGCATGGTAGTCCTGTGATGGAAGAGATACATTGACCGTGATAACCTGGATCGAGTCCTGTCACCGGCCGGGCATCGAAGATGGCAGCCTACAGGACATCTGTGTTCGTAAAGTTATGCATGCTTCTTGTGTTAATTTTCACGATAACCGAAACTAAGAAAGTAGATAACGATAAAGCAAAGGAGAGGGCAGCTGCCGAGAAAGAGAACAAATACCATGCCATCGACACAGCGTTTCTGTTGGTCATGATGTTTCTGTTGGTCATCACTGTTTTGACTGTATGGCTGTTCAAAGTCAAGCGCTTTCGATTTTTGCACGAAACTGGCGTTTGCATGATATATGGTGAGTTGAACTTCTCGTCTTTCCCTCCAGTGGTGCTGCAGTAGACGTTTTTCTTGCATAATACAGCAGAATGTTTTATAGACTTGTTTGTAAACATTCTCGTGGGTGCTTGTCAAACGTTCGATTCAATTCTTGTCACACAAACAAAAGCTTATGTCTTCGGAGCTTCTGAAACGAATAATTTTTGGGTTTATATTTAAGAAACTTATAATAAAGACGTCGATAAACAGACAGCGTCACTGGAAAGTGCTTCTCCCTAGCTTTTATTTGAATGGTCACGTTTAAGGGTTTCGTATACAGACAAAAAATTTAGAAGCACCTTGTGCTGCGTAATAAACAGTACAACAGGAAAGTACTACTGCTCAGTAGTTTTCATTTGAATGGTCGCAATGTAGGTTCATCCACAGACTCAAAAGTTAGAACTTCTTTGTACAGCAAAATAAACAGCACCACATGAAAGTACTGCTCAGCACTAAGTTTTCATTTGAAAGGTCACATTTTGGGATTTCATAGTTGGAACCACCTTTATCTCATGCCCCCCCCCCCCCCCCCCCCTCCCTGGGGGTGGGGAAGAGTAGTCTCATAAAAGCAAAATGGGTATGTACCACTGTGAAGGGTATGGTTTTCAAGCAGTTTAGTCTGGGATAGGGTATAGAAATCAGAGCGTTTTGGTCTGGAATAGGGTATCATTTGCCGGGAAACTGATCAGTGGTGTGAAGAATTAAGTCTAGCATAGGAATTGAAACTTGGAAGAGAGTCTTCCCTTAATGGGAATAAAATCTTTGTGGCAACACTGTTGACAGTTGGTTTGCCATTTAAAACACTAATAGTGATACAGTTCTAAAAATAGTAAGTCTGGGATTAGGGTGGGGATTTTCAGTGTCTAGTCTAGTATAGTGTTACAAAATCAGAGTACCCCTCCCCCCAGGATCTCATGCTATGAAGAATACAGCCAATCAGAAGGCAGGAAAGCTGTTGCGTATTCTGCAGTATACCACGGGTTGTATTCAACATTAGTTTCTCAGCGTCGTCGATTGAACTAGCTAGTGGTCTGAACTAGATATGTGAGTGAAGTACAATGTATAATATGTTGTGGTGCAATTTTGTCCTTGGTGCAAATTTTATTTTCCTTTGTTTAAAACTCATTATCAGACATTACCATACATTTCCATACCCAAAAACAAAGGAAAATAAAATTTGCACCAAGGACAAAATTGCACCACAACAATATTATACTTGACACATCTTTGTATCTTCTTCAATATCTTTGGAAGACCTTCAGATAAACATCAGAAAATATGGGAAGATCTTTGGTAAATTGTCGGGAGTCTTTGGAAGACCTCATTGGTATCAAAGTTATAGAGGCACGGGATGAAATAGTTATATACTGAGAAAAATCAAGTTCAATCCACTCAAAACCATTGTATACATGTAACTAGTATATAAACTATAATAAACTAAAAATAGTGCCACAGTTTCATTTGAATAGTCACACCTAGGGAACTTTTAACCAGACACAAACGTTTTAATAGAACTACTAGTAAATGGCGAGAAAGGAAAATTCCATTAATTTGAGTGATAACACTTTTTTATATTAAATAATTTTACATAAAATTAATGTGAATTTATTGTGACATGATTTTAACTGTAATCAAAATGTGTTTTGCAAAATTTTCCCAGACTTAACCATTTTCCTTTTATCAGGTATGATAATTGGTTTTCTAATAAAATACATTGGTGGGGAAAGCCGAGTTGCTATCACTCAACCTAATTGTACCATCACCAGCGCCACCAAGAAGCTCTACCTCAAAACAGTAAATGGAAGCCAGTATTCTTATTCATTATCTGGACCCGTTCAACAAGATAACAGTTCTGATCAGGAAAGCGAACTGGAGCAAAAGGCAAGTGTTGTTTGTTGTTTTGTTAGAGTCTTGCATGTCGTTTTATTCTTTTCCTTACCAAGCAAGCGTCCCTTGCTTTGCAAGGTTAATAAATTTGTTGAGCAAGCATTGTGCAGGGATCATTTTGGTGGCCCCCAGTTTTAGCTTTGCTGTAAATGGTATATGTTCATGCATAGTGTCCGGCAGTGATGTCAAACTTACGATGACATCACTGAACTGATTCCAACAGCTATCTGTGGCCTATAAATGACTTGTCAACAGAACAGACAAACATAGAATGACAAAAATTGCACTAACAATACAGTATACATGGATTGAAATGCTACAATCACTGACTTGAGTCTTAGCAGTCAATAACATTATGGCAAAATAATATTGACCAATGACAGCAACAAACAGTTGTTGTGTCTCAGAGAAAATCCAAAATGGTGGATGTCCAACCAATTTTGTACATTAGTTCAATTTTATTCTTGGTTGCACTAACAATACAGTATACATGGATTGAAACGATCCAATCACTGACTTGAGTCTCAGCAGTCAATAACATTATGGCAAAATTATCTAATGACAGCAACAAACAGTTGTTGTGTCTCAGAGAAAATCCAAAATGGTGGATGTCCAGCCAATTTTGTACGTAAGTTCAATTTTATTCTTGGTTCAGTTTTTATCTTCTATTGTCCTAATTCTTATGTTAATATATGGTAATGAATATAAAACAAAGGAAAATAAAAATAGAACCATGGATAAAATTAAACTACAAACTTTGAGAGCTTTTCAATGGAGGTTTGAAAGGACACTTCTAATTAAGAAAAGTAATTTCCAGCACTGATAACAGTTATTTCACTAATGTGTTTTGTCTTTCTTCTGCTTGTAGGCTGTGTTTGATCCTGAGATATTTTTCTATGTACTTCTGCCTCCTATCATCTTTTATGCTGGATATGACATGAAAAAGGTAATTAATTATTAATAATCTTGATCTTAAACTTTTCACTTCCAAATAAAAAAAAAACAACTTCCATTGGCAAGTGCTGCGAAAGAGCAATATGGTCACACCACATGATTTCATCTACAGATTTAAAAAGTTAAAACCAACTACATGTACATGTACATGTCATAAAAAGTACCATAGGAAAGTACTGCTCAGTTTCTTTTCTTTGAATGAATGGTCACACTTTAGGATTTTCTTCACAGACCCAAAAGTAAGAACCTCCTTGTACAGTATAATAAACAGCACCACAGGAAAGTACTGCTCAGTAGCTTTCATTTGAATGGTCACACTTTAGGATTTCATCCACAGACTCAAAAGTTAGAACCACCTTGTACAGCGTAATAAACAGTACCACAGGAAAGTACTGCTCAGTAGCTTTCATTTGAATGGTCACACTTCAGGATTTCATCCACAGACTCAAAAGTTAGAACCACCTTGTACAGCATAATAAACAGTGCCACAGGAAAGTACTGCTCAGTTGCTTTTATTTGTGTGGTCAAACTTTAGGATTTCATCCACAGACTCAAAAGTTAGAACCACCTTGTACAGCATAATAAACAGTACCACAGGAAAGTACTGCTCAGTAGCTTTTATTTGTGTGGTCAAACTTTAGGATTTCATCCACAGACTCAAAAGGTAGGACCATAAACAGCAGCACAGGAAAGTACTGCCATATAATAGGGCAAGTAGTGGTTTGGGGGGCTACAGTGTATATAACTAGCAGTAATTGGAGATTATGGAGACGCGTTCTAAGGAACTTCTGGCGGAAATGAGCCCCTGAAAAAACCAATAGGGGCGGCCATTTGGAAGACTGTCTACCAAAAAATCTCAAATTTTACTGCATGTAAACCACAGGACAACCAACACGAACCAATAAGAATTGCGTTCTTTGAACGCGATTATTATAATATAATTATAAAGTACTGCTGAAGCACTTTCATTATAGATAATATTATTATTTTAAAACAATAAATTATTGTTTTATGGACTGAGGTTTTCCAACTTACATTGACTGTCTAATTCTGAAAACCTCTTGCAATACTCACTTCTTTTGAATCTTTCAGCGATTTTTCTTCCGGAATATTGGTGCAATTTTAATGTATGCTTTTGTTGGTACCACTGTGTCTTGTATTGTCTTCGGGTAAGTCTGTATAAGTTACCAGACTTTTTTAAATGCTATAACCATAGATACCTTTATTTTTATTTTAGTCAGTGAGGGTAAAAATCCCTTCAGTACTAATATTAAAAACATCACTGTTATCAATGGGATCCCATAGAATGTTTTTTTTTAGGTAAAGGTATTAAATCCTTTATTATGAAATCAATACTTTGCAGTCTAAGTTATTATTATTATTATTATTATTATTATTATTATTATTATTATTATTATTATTATTATTATTTATTTTATATTGTTATTACAAACGTTTTTTTTTTTTTTGAAGTTATCAAGATAGAAAAAAAAAATGGAGAAGGGCAAGATATAGGTTAACTAATTATTGCCCTATAACTAAATTACAATTTTTTTTTACGAAAAAGAGAACACACTTGGACATTGGGATATCATTCCAGTAATAGAATCCAATAACTGTTGGACAAAATTTTCTTATGTTTATTCTGAAGGAACTAGGATTTAGATGTTGTAAGGATGTACTTTGAGTGGTGTAATTATGTTGCTCAGATACAAAGGATATAGTAAGATTAGATGGCTTGTTATCTACAATAACATAATAAAATAATTGACAGGTATTTAATTTTAATTTTGCAGTCTAAGTGACTGTATTAAGTGCACTTTTACAGGATTACATATATAAAATCTGCCATGCATTCCCAAGGGGGCTCATTGGGCTTTGAACTTCTGAAACTAATTGAAAATTCATGAAGAGAAAACAACTTGTGAATATCAAATGCCCGGTATTGTAAAAATAGCTGGACATCCGCATCTACCAACAGTGTAATCATGATCATTCTGTGTTTTTTTTACTAGGTCTACCATGTATGCCTACACCAAGTTTGCAACTGTAGACAAAGACTTTGATTTTTTGGAATGCCTCTTGTTTGGAGCTTTGATATCAGCAACAGACCCAGGTATGAGATTTAATACCTTAAGTGTGCAGCAGTGTACTAGCGTAAGGAGGTATCCATGGCAACCCCGACACAGCCCACCGCTTGACACACATCATACTGATGCTGTGTTTACATCAGCACCGAAACATGTTTAGAGTGAACATGTTTCAACGAAACACGTTTTCCGTAAACATGTTTGCAATTTCATTGTTTGCATTAGTTGTTAATTCAAAAGTTAACACGTTTCACCTGTTTTACAAAACAAGTATAATTTAAGCTCACATAAATTGTCGTTAGTTTCACTTCTCAAGCCCTTCGGGAACAAAGGGCATTGCAGCGTTCAACAAGGAAACGACATTTGTGCTAACGTGTTTCATCTGGCTTAGATCAAAACTACCTTGTGAGGTAGTTTTGATCTAAGATGATTCGCGCAATGTGCTGCCTGATGTGAACAAACTTCCTAGTGAAACACGTTTCATTCATGATCAGAATAAACATGTTTCACCCTACTGTGAACACAGCATGAAATGCTCAGTGGAAAAAATGATACCCTTATACTTTAAAGGGAATTAAAATTTTGCATAGCTTACATCACCAGCTTAAAATTCACCACCAAGCCTTGTTTGTAGGACATTCCTTAACCTTTGACAAGTTCACATTGTTTTTGAGTGGGTATTCTTTTCAACTTTGCTCCTTTGAGAATACATGTTTACACTTTGAAAGCAAGGCTTGGGGGTGAAATTAGCTAGTCTGACGTAAACATACATAAGGGCTATTACTTTGCTTTGCAGTCACAGTGCTGGCCATTTTCCATGATCTACATGTTGACGTTGACCTCTATGCTCTTGTGTTTGGTGAAAGTGTTATGAATGATGCTGTGGCTATTGTTCTATTCAGGTGAGAAGGTCTTTACTCTTACTTTTGGGATTTGCTTCGCACTTTTAAATTAATAAAAGAGTTATTGTTTTTGTAACAGTATGGTAAATCCTCTATTAAGCTCCACTCTGTAATAAGCTCCCCATTTTGGAGAAAGAAATTTATCAAGCCCCCGTTTTTTAATCGGTTATCGGTGATGGCAGCTAATTCACTCACTCGCTCGTTCGTCCCTTCCATCACTCAGATAGAAACTTTTTCCGCATATCTACACTGTACGCTGAAATAACAAAATTTGACTTCGGTAATTAGTCAAATCCTAGGTGGCGCAGTGTGTAAGCAGTGAGACGATAGAGCCGAAGGATGCGAGTTCGATGCTCGGCAGGACGGATTTTCTTTTCTTTTTTTGTGAACTGAAAATTACTGGGTTTTTTTGTTTGTTTGCATAGACAAATTAAAGTCGTCACATTTAATTTCCCAAAAAATCCCCCAATATTGTGCTACCGCTAACTGGTTCCATCACTGAGCTGTAAACTAAAAAAAAATGACGTAATGCTTTGTTACGAATGCGTTTTGTAACTGAGAACAACGTGAATCCAGTAATAACAATAACTAATTTGCTGTAAACGAATATAAACATCAATAAGCTTAAAGATCCTTTGCATTTGGAGTCTTTTATGCAACATTAAAATCGATCGAAAAGGATTTTCAACTGAGGCACGCGTTCCTTACAGTAACAAAATTTAGTGTTATCTTAGTATGTGTTCCGCGATGGTCTTGTTTGGTCAGTCGGAGGCCCAAGTTCAAGTCTCGCTCAGGGCATTTTTTTTCTTTTCTCTTCGGGCTGGACATTATAAAAGCAATGTACTTTGTTTTTTGTTTTTTTTTTTTTTTTTTTTTTTTTTTTGTGTGTGTGTGTGTGTGTGTGTGTGTGTGTGTGTGTGTGTGTGTGTGTGTGTGTGTGTGTTCATCAATTTTTTTTTAAAAAAAAATATTGAACCATGTCAGCATGGAAACATAAGCTTACCGCAATATTGCATTACACGTTAGCATTTCTTATTCTCTGGTTGGCTCTTAGGAGCCTTTGATTTAACCCTTTAAGCCCTACATGTAAGTGTGATCAGCATCAAATTTCTCCTGGTACAGTCAAACCTCCCTAATACAACACCAAAGGGACAGGCCCAAGTGTCCGCATTGTAGAGGTGTCCATACTATAGAGGAAGGGAGTGTATGAATTTTGGTATCTTTGGGACCAAGTGAACTGCCCGTACTAGAGAGGTGTCCATGTTATGGAGGTGTCCGTAAGGAGAGGTTCGACTGTAATATTAATGATTCATCAATCAAAAACGTCATGAGAATTAAGGACATGTTCACACAAGATGATATCCAGACAATTTCTCCCTACTTCTTATATAGGAAATGTATAGGATTAGAAATGAGAATTTAAATTTTGATGTTAGAGCTTAAAGGGTTAACTTGTGTTATACGTGAAGCATTGAATAAGTTATAGCAATGAGACAAAATTTCGCTTAATTGTTCCATCGGCTATTAACACTGAGCCCGCGATATATAATGGTCACCTGCGTTATCCATGGGGATGGCATTGGAGGGTGGGGAGTTAGACACAGGGGGTAGGGGAATCGGTGGAGCAAAGTGCCTAGGAGGGGAGGGTCAGTGAACATTAAGCCATGTACCCATGGTGACATTCGAGTGAGGGGAGGGTGTGGAGTTGAACACAGGGAGTGGGAGGTCGATGAAGCAAAACATCTAGGGGGGGGGGGGTCCAAATGATTCATATTATAATAAACCCTCCTCCTACTTAAATAAACAAGCCCCTATAAGATTTACGGTTTACTAAAAATACAGACTTGTACCCAGTTGCTTCTCAATATTCGTGCTGTGTTTGATGGGAAGGATTTAGCGAGCTCGCAGGCATCAAGGAAGGATGGAAGAAAAATGCGGAGCATCAATTTTCCTTCCCATATTACTTTGCGAATAAAATAAATAAGTGGCGACCGGGTATGAGTATGCTAAAAATACTCAGTAAATTTCATTTTGCTTTCAGGTCTGTAGAGACCTACGTTCTTGACAAGACAGGAAGTGGTTTTCAAATTGATCAGTTCTTTGAATCTGTGGGTGTCTTCATTGGTGTTTTCTCAGGATCATTCTTTCTTGGCTTTGCCATGGGTCTTGTCACTGCTCTTGTATCCTTTTTACACCACTTTTAAAACAAATGTACATACTTCCTTAGCTGAAAATTATTCACAAGAAACAGTAGTCTGCAGTGAAGGTGCATTTTGTGGTGATCGAGTGCTTAGTATTTTCTTCGCGTCATGTCTGGGCGCCATCTTGGAATATGAAATTAGAGGAGGATTGGGGAGAGTATAAAATGCAGTCAAAAGGGTGGGAATCCAAGATGGCAGATGAGCTTATGAACGAATTCAAAAACAGCACTCGCTCACCATAAAATGCATGCTCTGCAGGCTTAGGAAACAGGAAAGTACTGCTAAATAGCTTTGAATTCATTTCACTAGTCACATGTAGGATTTCATTCACAGACTAAAATGTTAGACATGGTACAGCATAATAAACAGCACCACAGGAAAGTACTGCTCAGTAGCTTTCATTTGAATGGTCACATTTTAGGATTTCATCCACAGACTCAAAAGTTAGAACCACCTTATACAGCATAATAAACAGCACCACAGGAAAGTACTACTCAGTAGCTTTCATTTGAATGGTCACACTTTAGGATTTCATCCAC
This sequence comes from Cladopsammia gracilis, assembly GCA_022457155.1. Taxonomy (NCBI): domain Eukaryota; kingdom Metazoa; phylum Cnidaria; class Anthozoa; order Scleractinia; family Dendrophylliidae; genus Cladopsammia; species Cladopsammia gracilis. Next base: position 555,359 of record JAJGOT010000327.1, read on the forward strand.
AGACTCAAAAGTTAGAACCACCTTGTACAGCATAATAAACAGCACCACAGGAAAGTACTGCTCAGTGGCTATCATTTGAATGGTTATTTTTTCTGTGATATCCTTAACTCCATATAACATGCAGATTACAAAACTCACAAAAATCTCAGACTTTCCATTGTTAGAAACAGCCTTGTTCTTCCTTTTGTCCTGGACAACTTTCCTGATGGCAGAAGCTGCAAATCTTACTGGTAAAATTATTTTAATTTCTATAAAGTCAGTACCTAATTTCACCCATGAGCAGCAAAAAGTTAACATTTAAAAAAAAAAATACTAACATTCCATATCGAAAAAAAATAATGCAGGAAAGTACTGCTCGGTAGCTTTCATTTGGGCACACTGTGGGATTTCAAGTTAGAACCACCTTTTACAGTAACAAACAGTACCATAGGAAAGAACTGCTCAGTAGTTTTCATTTAAATGGTCACACTTCAGGATTTCATCCACAGACTCAAAAGTTAGAACCACCTTGTACAGTATAATAAACAGTACCACAGAAAGTACTGCTCAGTAGCTTTCATTTGAATGGTCACACTGAAGGATTTCATCCAGAGATTAAAAAGCTAGAACCACCTTGTACAGCATAATAAACAGTACCACAGGAAAGTACTGCTCAATAGCTTTCATTTGAATAGTCACACTTTAGGATTTCATCCACGGACTTAAAAGTCAGAACCACCTTGTACAGCATAATAAACAGCTAATACGACATTTAAGTACTGCTCAATAGCTTTCGTTTCATGGTCATAGTTAAGGATTTTATCCACTGATTAAAAAGTTAGAACCACCTTGTACAGCATAATATACAGTACCATGGGAAAGTACTGCTCAGTAGCTTTCCTTTGAATGGTCCCACTTTATAGGAATTTATTATAAACAATACTACAGGAAAGTACCACTCGATCAATAGCTTTCTTTTGAATGGTCACACGTAAGGATTTCAATAGTTCAATTTCTAGAGCATTGCTGAGCCACCAGGCTGAAGTACACTTCATTAGGTTACAAGTAATTATAACGTGTTAAGATCTAGTTTGTATAACTACATGTACTTAAATATGTACAGTTAAATATTAATTATAGTTACCTTGTACATTCACCTTGTATATTGAGCTTATTATCAAGTCAATGGTTGAGCTGGTCATCTGTAATTTCATATTTTATCTGAAGATAATATACTGACTACTGATGTTTCCTTACTCCTCCGCAGGAATTGTTGCAGTGCTGTTCTGTGGCATATCACAAGCACATTATACATACAATAACTTATCAGAAGAATCAAAGCAGAACACTAAACAGGTATTGTATATGTATTGTAGTTAATTTTTTATCTCAGTTAATTTTTGTTTTTCCATTGTTTCAAGTTCATTAGCACATATTACCATACCCGAAAACAATGGAAGAACAAAAATTAACTGAGATAAACAATTAACTACAACATATATAATCTTCACCAACTTTAGGGGATTGACGATGTCAGCTAATCTTGAAAAGCTAAAACTTATATTTCCGTAAAAAAAATACAGAATCCTAACATTTTCCAGTTCATGATTGGCAAATGACTATTTTTATCTTCCCCTCATTGTTTAAGGTGCCGCAGCATTTTCTGCATAAATAAGGATACTTATTCATATACCTAGCATAGTGTTGATACACCCCACTCCCTACCCCCTCCCTACATAGAAAAATTCCCCATGACAAAACCCCTTAAGTGAGAGCTTGTTAAATATTTCATGTAACATTTTAAATTTTCATTGGCCATGGATGAAACGACTCTGATCCTGTATCCTTCGAATTAGTTTTGAGAAATACTGGGCAAGCGGGAAAAAAAAACTGATAAAAATATAATTTATTTATCAACGGTACAATTCTGTGACAAAATGCTGAAGCAGAGGATACTGTATTCATCTTTTCATGTTCATCTTTGTGAGAATTTCTATTTATTGGGGGTTTCAACAATCAACAATTTACTGCACATGAAAACATTGATTTCAATATCATTGTTGTTTCTTTGCAGACATTTGCACTTTTAAATTTTCTAGCAGAGAGCTTCATATTTTCATACATGGGACTCTCTCTGTTTACATTTCAACATCACCAGTGGAATATTGGTTTTATTTCATGGACATTTGTATCCTTGATTCAATTTTATTTATTTAATAATTCATTAGGAAAGTACAATTACAAGTATAAGTATTACTTGTACAAGTAGTACAAGTACAATCTGCACTTTGAGCAGACACTCGTAAAGTGGACATTACTCTACTTACAGTCAACTTGACAAAACCCTGTTTGAATTCTCCTGTAAGTTGCTAGCTCCATATATAGACACATAAGTTGTTTTTTTTTTTTACTTCCAGAGAGTGTCTGCTTATGGGAGCTTAGACTGTTTGTCTGTAAATCCTGATACAGTTCAGCTATGCTGTGTCGTTGATACAGAAAAAAATGTATAATTATATACCTGTATGTATGTACATGTAAATATAATTTACATTAAATTATAATGTTATTGGTAATTAAAATAGATAATTTTCCATGACTATGGAGCACAGTTTTCTTACAATCAAAAAATCTAAAAAAAGTATTGGAGTTCTCAGACCTAAAAATAAACAGACATTCAATTTGGATAAATTATAAACTAGCATTAGTGTCACTGGCAAAACCCTTATGACATTATTTTGATCAACCAAGCCCATGCATAATTTTGGTGTACTGTAAATGTAGTTATAAAATTCATTAATAATTCATAACAGTTATGACAAATCAATCTATAGGTGGTATTTGAGTCACATGTATACCTCTGTAAACCCAATACAAATCAACTGAGTTGATGAATTATTAAACAGTAGAATTAACTTTTGATACAGACACCTGCTCAGCTAATTAGTATTCATTAACTTTTCATACAGATCTCTACTCATATTTGTTTCATTTCATAAGTACGATAAAATATTCGCGTCCGATCTGTATGCCGGGCGTTTACAATAGCTCGCCATTTCCTGCTCATATTATATCTACTAGACTTAATGTTGTTACAAGTGTTTGTCAGGAATAACTTGTCCTATGAACAGAATGACTTTGACTGAATGTATTCAACTTAATATCACAACAAACCATCCAATCTCATGAAAAATCCTAGAGATAGAGCTCCTTGTAATAATTATTATGGCCAGCTATCAAAGCAAAAACAACAAACTTGGTGGTGACAAAAGACTTGGCCATGCCTGCTACAAAACCTTTAGCTTTTTTCTATATTGTGTGTGACACAAAAAGCCATATCTGCTCTCATTTCCTTTCTTCGGCAAAAATTAAAAAGAGCTTTGATAATAATATTAGTTTATAATTGTAGGTTAAACCCAATCTGGCTTTGCAAGGTAAATAATATTACAAGTCACACATTTCTAGTTTATTTTTTTTGTTAATCAATCATCAGTAACACAGTCAAACCTCTCTTAACGGTCCCTTCGATCTCTACAAAAGCCATGTTTTCTTGTCCTGACTTCCTTTCATTCACTCAAATCCTCTAATAATTGAAAACCTGAGCTCCATATAATGGCCACCTCTTTGCATCAGTCAGAAAATTCTGTTCTAGGGTGGCCGTTGTAGAGACTGGTTTGACTGTTTACCGTTTTTGTTTTGTGTAATAATTGGTTACTGATTCTTAACTGTGTAATCTGTGCAGCTTGCCATGACTCTAGGAAGGCTTTGTAACATTTATCCATTGTCATTTTTACTCAATATGGGGAGGGTCAGAAAGATTAGCTTCAAGTTCCAGCACATGATGGTCTTTGCAGGTAAAATTAATGATTACACTGTTCACAATTCTTTTTTTTTTTCCTGTGTGTTCATTTAGATCCCGTCCACACATATACGTTAATATGTGTCCACGCGTACAGGCTAAAACGATACTAAATGTTAAAATCTGCATTGAGCATGCGTAGATACACTGTAAGGACTAGGTATGAGTCTGTGATATCAGCATTTACAAATCAAAATATCCATTTACACTGTCCACATGTAAATGCCTATATGGTGTTTTAAAAAATATCCACTTTGGAGAGCGTTTTCGAAATTATCTGTTTAGGGTGTTTGTTTTTATCATTTACATGTGGATGGGAGGCCCAAACGCACAAAAACTTAATATGCGTTTATGAACGTAAACTTATACCTGTGGACGGGACCTTAGTTCAATTGTTCAGTTTGTTTAGCTGCCATATTGAATGTCATGGCATGATAAAAGCTGGGGAAAGTACAAAAACTTCTCTGGGGATGAGTGTAAGTGAAGATAACGTATCAAACTCAATGCATACACGTGAAAGAGGACACTGTGAACAGTCTAGTAAGAGATGTGTATTACATGTGGCTCTCTCACTCCCTCTCAATTTATATAGCGAGCTCCTGTAATTGTTTAGTGTGCAGCAACCCACCACGATTAACTTTAGTTATTTGCGGGTTGCTAATATAATTTGTTTTATTATTTGTAAATAAATCGTTGTTGTTGTTGTGTTGCAAATTTTGAAAAAAAAAGCAACATAGTCAACTCCTTTGCACACATTTGTTGGGCTTGTGATGACTCCTCCCCGGAAACGCCCTTTGTAGGTAGGAACGATATTTGTGTGATGAGCCATTAGGACATCTGTGTTGGAATATAAAAGCACCACTGAGAAAGTACTGCTCAGTAGCTTTCATATGAATGGTCACACTGACTCAAAAGTTAGAACCACCTTGTACAACATAATAAACAGTACCACAGGAAAGTACTGCTCAGTAGCTTTCATTTGAATGGTCACAATAAATTAGGATTTCATCCACAGACTTAAAAGTTAGAACCTCCTTGAATGTACAGCATAATAAACAGTACGACAGGGAATCACTGCTCAGTAACTTTACATTTATACAGGCACAATGTAGGATTTCATGCAGACATAGACTCGAAAGTTAAAACCACTGAATTCTCATGTATTGCTGTATTTATAATCTCTCTTACATCGTCTTGAAGTGAACACTTTTGTAAGAAACATTGACTACCTTTCGAGGTTGAATTTGACAGTCAAAATAATAAATATTGTTTAAAAAATCTCCTACAAGTTTTGCCTTTTCACCATTTCTAATCTCAAGCGTTGTATCTCATGAGACATTTTACAGTGTGACGTGCCTCACTGTGAGCATCCAACAAACTTTTTTTTACAAATCTCCACAATATCACCAGTTAATTCTTATATCATAATAATATCATTCGTAACTGTAAATACATGTGAAGCAATAAAGTGAAAAAAAATCTTGGTATTTTGTAACTATTCATAAACTTTACACTCCTGTGATAAACACGAAGCAACAAGATTATATTCCATTGTGCTCAACTTTGCGAGGAGGTGTGACATCAATTGAATTTGCTCTCTTTGATTGGTTAATTTGTAAAAAGGTTTGTTGAGTGCTCATGGTAAAGTATGTCACACTGTAAAAGCTGTATCTCTGTATTTGCTTACACCTTTTTTATACCATTTAAGGTTTACGAGGTGCTGTAGCATTTGCTCTGGCAATGCGTAACACAGAATCAGTTCCTCGTCAAATGATGCTGACGGCAGTGCTGATTGTTGTCTTAGTAACAGTTATAATAAATGGGGGTGCTACCATGTCAGTACTCTCTTTTTTAAAAATAAGGTAAGATACTTTATACACATGTAATTTTTAACATTTATTAGGGGTCATTATTAATTTTGGTTCCAGAGTCTGGTTCAGGGGTCATCATTTGGTTGCAGGGTTGAGTTTAGAACAGAATAATATGATAACCTAACAACAACTAGTTTCCTTTCAAGTAGCATGAGTTCCAAAGTTATGCCTTCTAGAGGTGCTACATAAACATGTGTCTGTTATTTGAAATTGATGTTCTATTTTTCAGGGTCGGAGTTGATCCAGAAGAAGAAGAAATGAAATCATCGTATACTTCGGTCAGCTTTGTAGGTTTTGTGCTTATAAAAAGAGTTAAATTCTTTGACTCTCTAAGTTAGTGTCTCCATACATTTCTTAAAGGGGTTGTTCAATGTTGGGAGAATTTATTTTGTGATTCAGACACCCATTGTGTTGGAGGGGTAGGGGTACCAATAAATTAAGTTTATTTGTGGTGTTTAAACATTCTGTTACTCCAATATGATTGGTCAGATTGTCCAAAATCATTTGAAAGTAAATGGCTGTACCATTCATGTAGCTAAAGTTAAAAGCCCTGACACACATTTAAACATTGTATCCAATATTGCATGCAACTTTCCATGCAACAGTACACCCACATGCATTGTTAAATCCAGTATTGTACCTGATACTGCATGTAATTTCTCATGCAGTAATGCGTGCGATACTACATGCAATTTTGCATCCATATTGCTAATATGGTACTGCATGCATGTAATATTGCAAGCAACAACATTGGGGAAGAGTGCATCCAATATTGCATGCTCCATTGCATGTGAAACTACAAACAATGTTGCATGCAGTATCACTTCCTGTGGTGCTGTTTGGTTCTCCGTACAGGGAACCCAGACACTCTTGGAATTCTGTCCCACTTAGAGAGGTGTCCACCTTATAGAGAGTTTAGTTACATTAACAAACACTTGAAATTCAGCCGGGACCAGCCAATCACGGATGTCTGCCTTGGAGAGGTGTCTGCCTCACAGGGTATTCCACTATGAGACCACTGACTGTATTCATTATTTTTGCAAAATGCAATAAATTTTGGTCCCTTCTTGGTTCAGCGATGATCACTTTTGAAAGTGAAAGCGCTTTAATGGTGCAGTGTATGTTGTTTGCTTTTCCTTCACAGGATGAAGATAGCTCTTTCCGATCCAGACAGACTCATTATGAAAGGGCCTGGATTTTTAGAAAGTGGTATGACTTTGATGTCAAATATCCTTTTATGAAGTGTACAAGTCACAGGACTGCAGTTATTGGACTTAACCCATGATTGGGGGGGAGGGGGTTGGGGGGGGGGGGGCTCCAATATAATATTGATGGAGGTGATCGTCAAAAGTTTTGAAAGAAACCCCTTTTAAATAAGGTAACCGAAACCTGTTTTGTTGATGTGGTTCATTAACTATTACCCCTAGAGGGTACCAAATGAGATATTCATGTCAGCTTCTATTTTCTAGCTTAATGCCCTGAATATTTAAACTCTGAAAGTGATCTATTCCAATTCAAACACCTTTAGTGTTATCAAACCACAAATTGTAACCTTTAAAAGGACTATCAGTGATGATCACCCCAATCACTTATGCCCACTTATGCCCAGTTCCTGGGTACCTGGTCAGCGTTGATCATGTATCGTCCAGGCTGAAATAGGGTATCAATTTTTTATGGGTCAGGTCTGAAATACAGTAGGGTATGGAAAATCACATAGTTTGGTCTGAAATAGGGTAAGGGTTTCAAGAAAAGTGCCGCACTCCCCCTCTCCCCCCCCCCCCCCCCCTTGGGAATACTTACAGGAATAAGATATATTTCTAGACTGTATATCCCCATATCTGATCGATTTCTAGACATGAATACCATTTATTCCAAGCTTATGAATAAAACGCATTCATAATGAATGGAAGCTTTGCTTATTGTTTACTCGCTGGGCAATGTTTGTGTGACCAGCTACCCCTAGGGCGTCACGTTCCATTAACTGCATTTTACAGCTCGGTAAAAGCGTTATAAATACACGGGAAATATAGACAAAGAGTACAATTTTAAAGTTGCATGCAGTGTTGCAACATAATATTATTTCATTCGAAATAATATTAGATTGAGCATGAGTTATGCCATTCCTTGACAAATCACACATTTATGAAGCCTGTTTTTACCAACTATGGCCAGCCATTGACCGAAACTCTGCCAGGATGGTGTGGTCCTCTTGCAAGATGTCTGTCACGAAAACCTGAAGCAAAGGTAAGAATAACTTTTATCTACGATGTATGTATGCGGAGGTATGGTGGTGTAGTCCAATCTCAAGGTCTGTGGTTAGAGGTCTGGCCTTGGCCCTCTTATCATTACCATCAACCATCTCCCTTGACTGACCGTCTTATTATGATTAATCCCATTTGTTTTATTGGTTGTCTACTCTAGGAGGAATCAATAAAAGCCGAAAGTGATGATGACATGATAAACATAAACGGCGAACTGTCATTCAGCGGAGCTGTCATGGTCAGACCACCAAGCAGCAGCATGATTAGTAATGAGCCCAGTGACATCATGAGGGAAGGCGACCTAGGACTGGGTGCTATTGGTGGCGAAAGAGTGTGAATATGTCAACCTTAGTTAGTATTACAGCCAATTCTTGGTTTACACTTTAGTCATATCAAAATTAAGAAGCATTAAAAAGCAGATTTCGATTCCAAAATGTTTATAGAATTGTAGGGAGTTGTAAAACTACACATCTGGGCCAAATTAAAAGCGCAAGAGCCTTTTGGCTCAAGAGTTATAGGCAAACAACTATTAGACATTTTTAGTAAAAATGAATGGAGTGGCTGTCCCAATATGGTGGCAAAAGGATGTATAGTTTAGATGTTTTAATTTTTATGACATCATATGCAGACCAAGAATAGATAGGGGTAGCGAATGGTTATACCTGAGATGTGAGACCCTGGTTTAAAAAATCTGAGCCTGAGACACAGTCCTCCAAAGATCCCAGGCCGAGTCATGGAGCTCTGAAAGTCTGAGCCTGAAACAACAGTTTTTCTTGTTATAGTTTGTTAGTTTTTGGCTAGGAAGACAATTAAACCAGTGCTGCTTGTTGAATTGGAAGCCTCTGGCTAAATGCGGGCAGGATTTGCGAGTCTCCAAGGTCCAAGTTCCAAATGCCAGACGGCCCTATTTTTGGTGATCCCAAGATTCTGAGATGCCTTTATTCCTTTTTAATCACCAAGATTTAGAGTCTTGGCTAAAATTTGCAGAGACTCAACATTTTACATCCCTAATAGATTCTTTTTTAATATAATAAGACAGAAATTATTAAGCAACTTGTTTTCTTCTAACTTTAAGGGCTACACCAGCATAAAGAATATTTTGAAAATTAGAGAACTTTAATAGTATGCATCCACTATGTTGCATAGTAGCCAAACTTTGTCATAGAAACTTTGTTTCTGTTCATTTCAAACATTTACAAGATCTCCAAGACTCAGCTGCACCACCCAAACATTTATAACACTGTTTATTATTCGACTATGACGTCATTTTACCTTATAAGGGAAAGAGAACATGCAAAATATCAGAGCGTATTACACAGTAGATTACCGTATTACACCTTAGCATCCCGGTTTCAAGACACAAGATATTATAAATAAAATAATTTCAGTCGAATAATAAATCCCTTATTCGATGGTTTAACAGATAATACGTGCGGACATTTTACTCGTTGCTCGCACTTTTTCTCGCCCCCGCGGGGCTCGAAAAAAATACTACGCAACTCATAAAATATCTGCGCGTATTATCTGTTAAACCATCGAATAAGGTGTATATCTACAAAGCAATGCATTGACATAAAACTTGGCACAATAATTATTGTTGCTGATATAAAGAACCTGTTAAGGTTACAGTGTACCTTCAGATCGAAAATTTATTGAAAATTTTTTTTTGGCATTAAAATAAAGTTTACAGAATGAACTTTCATCCAAAAATAAAGTATCGAAAAATAGTGAAAATTGATGGAGAAATGACGGTGTAACTTTTGTGGGCGGAGTTTGTTTATTAAGTGATATGTTTTTTTAAGCGCTGTTTTCTCAAAGTTAATTTTTCGCTTGTTGGGGACACTTTAAAGAGCTACAACTCAAAGGGAATTTGTTCGATTTTCCTCAAATTTGGACAGAAGCTAGGCTAACATACAATCAACAAAAACGTGTCGGCGAATTTCTTAATTCCGAAAACTTTTTCGTCAAGAGGCATTTCCGTGCGATCATTCGAATTTTTTTTCTCCCCTTTTCGAAAATATTCTGTAACTTTTCACTGCAATTGAATATGGAAAATCGCTGACACGTTTTTTTAGCGCTTCGTGTCCGGAAACCCGAGAACAAATCACAAAATATAATACTCGCTTCGAGTCATAGCGTTTTAAAGCTGATTCGGACGTTCGAATTTAGACGTCGTAAAAAATTCGACAATTCATTTTATTACCAAATGGTTTTCATATTTTGATAGCCAACTCTATAAGCTTTAATTTGATATCTGGGTTTAGGTATATTAAGTGTAATCTTAAGACGCTAGAGCTGTTATACTGGAGACACCCCCGAAGGTACACTGTAACCTTAAATGAAGGGCCATATAGATTAAGCCATAAGTTTGATAACGTCAGGCTAAAACAATCACTTTTTCTGTCAACAAAAATAAATTCCAAATTTCATTTTGTAAATTATTGAAAACAAACAGTACCACAAGAAAGTACTGCTCATAAAAGATTTCAGTTATTGTTTAATTGTAGTCGATAGTTGCGTACAATGTACTTAGCTAGGTTTGGCATAATATGGTCATGTATAGATTCATAAAGGAAAACAATTAATCGAAAAATCAAGTATAGATTCAAAAAAATAATTAATATTAGTTAGACAAAATTATTTTAAAACTAAAACTGACATTACATGCAGTTGCAACAGAAAGTAACAACCCTCCCAGACGTAACAGATGTACTGATTGCATTAAAACTTTGGAAGAGGCACTCTGTTACCTTGAAATTAATCAAGATGCAACATTGGCTTAGAACTCTCTTGTTGATTTCTGTAGTACAGAATGTAATAGAAAATATGTTATCTTTAGTGTGCTTTTAAATGCTGAGTTAAGACATCCAATTTTGTACCCTGGGTACCAGAGGTATTCTCGCAGCGAGCTTCGTGACTTGCCGGCCGAAGAAAAACCTCTGGCACCCAGGGTACCAATTTTGCGGTTGTACTGCCCTTGTTCAATGTTTCTTTCCGTAGATTGTTTGTGAATTTTAGCAGTCCGAAAGTAGCCTGCTTCACAGATCTTAACATACGCTTTTGGGTGTGATCAAGCGGGTTTTGGGGCACAAACATAAATTCGGAGCATGAGACACACAAGGGGAGGGAAACGAGGCCTTGAAGGGTATGATGTAAGTAGTGTCAAAATAACTAATTCAAAGTATTAAAAAAGAATTATGATTTTGTTTATGTTCTTGCTTTGACAAGGAAGACATTTTAAGCATTAACTGTTGTGTTTTGTACACTGTATATATGGAATGAAATACTTAAAGATTGTTATTTGGTGAGAAAATCTTAATGACAGAATTTCTACTTTGCGTGATTATTATACACAATAAGGAGTGTAAACAGTTATCGGCAAACATAATTTTGAGGTATTAGCTCCTGAGGAATTAATAATTTCTAAGAAAATATGAAATTTGTTATTTGACATTTAAAGTTAAAATTAATTATTTTGCAAGTAAATGTAAATATAATTTAAAAATAATGACAATGTGACAAGATATTGAATTTAAAAAAGTCTTTTTAATGTATGTTTTACCATCACTAAAGTTGTGGCTACAGTACTGTACTGTATTTTCTTAATATAATGCCCCAAGAATTAACAATTTTATGGTTCTGTGATGTTCTGCACACTGCTCTCATGTGGTGCTTCTGACGTTTTATACAATACATCACCATGTTACAAGTCATAATAATAACAATTACCGGTAATTTTGTATTATTAATGTCGACAGAATAAAGTTTTCATTCTAGTTGGTGCCTTGTAAAGTCTGTCTTGAATCAAGGGAAATTATCTGTTTTCAGGTGCAGTTACATATGCCAATGCAACATGCAATGCAACTGCAAGACACATTCCAAAAGGAATTACATGCAATAGGTTACATTGCAAGGTTATGCATGCTGGAATGCTAAACTAGTCTAATTACTTCTTGCAAATTGTAAGATATGTTGGATTATCATATGACCCGTACGGCCCTGCGAACCTTTTCTTTGCAAAACCATTGATGAAAGTCCCGTATGATGGCCGTACGCATTTGCGCGAGCGGGGCCGGAAAAAGGCGTACGGCCCTACTACGAAAGCGGACAGCCTCGCGCGTTAAAATTTCAAGTAATTTTGTCTCCAATTTGGTCATATGACAAAATGCTTATTGACTAAGTTAGGTCGGACTGGATGGGAAAATATTTGGCTCGAGGTCATGGCGTACGGACCGAGCGCCATGACCGAGAGCCAAATATTTTCCCATCCGGCCCTCCCACTTAGTCAATAAGTACATAGTTTGTTACTCCTATTTTTGCAACTTGACTTGCAATGTGTTAAGATCGCATTGCAGATTTCAAGGAAATATTTCCTCATGTAAAAGCACCTTCACAGTCCAATAGATCAAGTTAACCCTTTAAGCTCTAGTAGTTATCAGCATCAAATTTCTCCTAATAATTATAATGCTTACATGTAGGCCATCAGGCAGGTAATGAGAATTTTGGGGTATGATCACCCAAGGTGAATTGATCTCTTGATCTTTTAACAATTTATGGAGACAAGAAAGGAGAAATTGTATTTTGATATTAGGATTTAAAGGAGCAGAAATTGGTTATTGGAAATTTGACATTATGCTTTCTTTCAAACTTTTGCTGTTTACATGAAAAATTAAGCGTTCAAGTTCAGTTCAGTTCAGTTTATGCTGTACATGTACAAGTTCTCAAAGAGTTTTTTCTGTTATATGGGCTTGATACAACATAGCAATAATTCAGAAAGAAGTGAAGGTAACAGCCTGTGGTTGGTTTGCATTCGTCTTCCAAATCATTTCAGTTGCGTGTTCATGTGTTTTCATGTTCATAGTGCCTTTTCCAAACTTCAGTCTTTGCTCTCTGTCTCTAATAGCAAACTTTCCAGATCAGGACATTTCGTTGTTCAGGAATAACACCTTCCCTCGGTGACTATATGTGTAAAAAGATGGTCTGTTGCCAAGGGATTCCCAGCTCCTGAAAACAAAAATCAGACCAAATCACAGTTTGTTGGTGTCCATGGTTCTCCATTATCTTTCAAATGAATTATCAAGAAGGTAAAAATTAATAAGTTCTGAAGAGGTAATACTACTGTGGTGACTAGAAGTCTGCTGATATCACTGATGGGCAGAGATCTCACTGCAGGCAGTAATGCATGGTGTTACATTGCATTCACACAACAAACTTAAGTTGGCAAATGCAAGTTAATTAGCATGTATCAGCATGACTTCTTAAACTCCTCAGTAATTCATGAAGAGAAAACAGGAAATCGCAACCATAAAGGAGGTTTTGATATATGCGATACTTTTTACCGTAAAATTTGGTGAACTTTTGCTTTGAAATTCTCCAAGAATAAATAATACTTTGAGAAGCTACATGTACACTGTATATCAAACACTCGAAAGAGTGTTTCATCAGGTATCCAAACACCTCAAAGTGGGTTAACCCTTTAAGCCCTAATATCAAAATTTAAATTCTCATTTCTTGTCCCTATACATTTCCTATAGAAGTAGTGGGGAGAAATTGTTTTGATATCAACAGAACTCATCTTGTGTGATCATGTCCTATAACCTTTTTGATTGATAAGGCATTAATATTACAAGGAGAAATTTGATGCTGATCACTCTTAGGGCTCAAAGGGTTAAAAAAAAAAACCTTGGCTTCGCCTCGTTTTTTTCAACCCACTTTTTGGTGTTTGCAAATCCTGATAAAACACTCTTTTTCATGTTCTTTGCATAATAGGAACATAACGAAAAAAACTGATGTTTTCTTATGTCGTTATGTTGCTTGTGTGAGCAAGGCTTAAAGGTATGTCATTACCAGTATTTTAATTAACACTTACTTGTTGGCCATCTCAGCTGCAGCTCTGATTTCTTTAAACTCGCCTGCTACTCTAACCACTCCCAAACATCCAATTATTAATCCTAGGATGCACTGAATGCACACCTACAAAAACAACAAACATACAATGACTGACAAATCATTGAGCTACACTGAAGCTGTTGTTTACTATTTCACTGCCAGAGTCTATTAATTCAGTGCTTGACCTTAACTTTTTGGCTTACTAGTCCTTGGGCTAGTGGGGGCTGAAATTCACTAGCCAACAGGCATCATCTGCTCAAATTTTACTAGCCCAAACCCATTTTTTACTAGTCCTGGACTAGTGGACTACCGCTAAGGTCGAACACTGATTATGGAGAAGTGAAGTCTGTTGATGAAAACCTATGGTGTGACCATTCAAATGAAAGCTCTTCGACAGGACTTTCACATGATACTATTGTTTTTAAGTGTTTTACAAAATGTAATTTTAGTTTTTTGGACACAAGCCATAGGTGGCCCACAAGGCCAGAGTTTTCCACAGCATGAAGCTACTACATTAATAATTTTTAGAAGTACTGCTATTGCCCAACAAAGGGTTACTCCCAGCATTTTGTCGCCAGCACCCATTATTTTATACACCAGAATGGAAAGAAACAATCGTGTAGCACAGTTTCGTCTCAGGAAACAACATGACGGCTTAGACTACCAACCACATTAGTTTTTTGTACATGTGACTTAATGAGTTTTCCCATTACATTACCAATCATAAATGTTATTTGGGCCATCAGAATTTATCATGTTAAACTTAAAAACGTTTTGAAACTGATCTAAAAAAAAAAATGTTAAAATGATCTCATAAAAACTTTTAAGAAACTAAATTTTCAGCAAACTCGTCTATTGCCTCTGACGAGGGCAACAGAGAGTTTGCCAAAAATTTAGTTTCTTAAAAGTTTTTTATAAGATCATTTTAACATTATTTTATTTTTTAGATCAGTTTCAAAACATTTTTAAGTTAACATTACCAATCATAGTCACCAGTTTTTAGTACTGCAATCATCTCCCACTATACTGGACACATCAGGGACCACAATATTTGACATCCGTTATAGAGAGAGTCCCCAATAACACTATCTGAAATAATGGGGTTTCCATTATAGGGAGGGAGTTGGCTCCGTCATGGTGATTAGATCAACTTACATCAGGAGGAAGGCCAGGATATTCTTCTTCAAGCAACTTGTAGTAGGTTCGACCTTAACATATTAAGAAAATAAACAACGTAATAAATAAAATACATGTACCAGAGGATTGTACCTGAATGCTGTCTGTTCTTCAAACAAAAACAGTACATGTACCCAGTGTTTGGTATGGTGCAATTTGTGCTAAATCAGAGAATAGTATATACTGATTTTGCGGTAATATTCCTATTCGTAAACCCTAACCCTAAATAGGAATAGGAATATTACCCCTAAATCAGTTTATAATTCAACACATTGATACAAATATGGTCAAAACGTTATTGATATATGCTATGTCTACATGACGTATATTCAACAATGGAGGTAAATTTCACATTTTTACAAGAGAATGTAAAAATGACAGACCGGCCTTGATATTTTTTCTCCAAACTGTGCTTTGTTATCAATGTGTTGAATTATAAAACAGTATTATTGCGCTCAAGTTTGCAAGAAATCACCTAATTTTAGCCAACGCCTGCCCACGTCGGTTAAGAATTAGGCAATATCATGCGCGCTTTCCACTATAATAGTTAAATATACTATTCTCCGATTTAGCATTAATGATAATTTTAAGTGCAATTCTCAGATTTAACACTCATCACACTCTTTTGCCCAGTTTTGTGTAGCACTTCTGATTGGTTGAAATAAATTTGAATCAGTTTAAAATTCAATCAGAAGGACAAAACAGATCTGTGTGAAGGACTGTGTAAGATAAGTTTGTCATACTGTATATAGAAGTCTAAGCTAGTTGCTTACAACAAAACATGTGTTTCATCCATTTTTTGTGGAATAATGAATATTTTGAGTGCATCAGATCGATCTTGATGGGTTTAAAACTACCTTTTCATAAAAGATCTTCAAAAGCTACATAATAATTGACAAACGTTGAAAGTTTTCAACGAAATTCTATAAGCTTAAGTTTTCGAGGAAATTAAACATTATATTAGCATAAGACTTTTTAGTACAGGCGAGCAAACATTGAAGAGACCTACATTGAACTGCTGAATATCCGGCATGTAATATAGCAGCCAAGCCAAAAAAGACTAAAATTCGACCGAGTATTACCATTTCAAAATACGGTAACTCGAGAAAACCCGCAAAAACTCAAAGCAAATTCAACTTGTGAAGAAATCAGTGTCCGCCATTTCTCTTTCAAGCCTCGGGTTCCTTGTTATGTAAGAAGTCACGTAATGTCGCTTATTGGAGTTACCGCTGATTGTTCCCAACTTTTCCGTCCAAGATGGCGCCTCCTTCTCCTGCCTCGAAGAAACGAGACAATATAAAAGATGATTCGAAAGAGGATAATGAGGAATTCTTTCAACTTCCTCCATTGCCTTTTTCTGTTTTCTTAATATTCCTGATCATCTTATTCTGGGTAAGATTTATTAAGGCATATTAAGCAGTTGTTTTTGAAATGTTTTTCTCGCTCAGTGTTACAGAGTGTTTGCAGGTGCGCTCAGATCTTGTTAGCATAAGGTGATCTGCATTAAGATATAACTTGCGTGCACAAGTGGTCGCAATTCTTAACTTTCCAAATACACGAACGTTCCATTTTTGTATGTTGGGGATTTCGGTAGGATTCCCCGTTGGGCCGGGACGTCCCGTCTGATGGGACATTCCAAAATTTATCCCAACCCCAACCCCCACCCCCCTATGTTAGGCGGCCTCTGTCACAGGGGGTGTTGAAATATTCCTTCAAAGAAGCCATCAAAGTTTGGATGCAATTTATTTTAAAAGGTGCCAACAGCAAAAAACTAGGGTGTCTGGTGTCAGTATCTGGCCTTCAATATGTGCAAATAAAAAATGGAATGCCCTAATCCCTGGGGGGGGGGGGGGGGGAAGGGGTACTCTGCAAATTTTTGGGTAGGGGTGTGCCGCTGGGACTCTGAGACCCTTAACCTATACTAGACCATTTTAGCTGCATTTTGCAACCGTATTCTAGACTAAACACCAAAAAAGCCTATGTTATCCTAGACCTATTCCAGAATGCCCGCTGTACCGATTTTAAAATGCTATTTGCCGGTAAACCTTGATCAGTTTTGCGGAAAATGATACCCTATTCTAGACCAAAAATCTCTGATAACTATACCCTGTCCCAGACTAAACTGCATGAAAACCATACCCTTCACAGCGGCACATACCTATACACCGGTAGCTTATATATGGGAGTACCCTCCTCCTCCCAGCCCTAATGTAGCTAATGGGTCTCTGGCCTCCCCCCACCCCCCAGATTCTGATTTCTGACACCCTAGTCTTCTAAAATTCATCATGAATTTTTTTTTTTGGAGGGGAGGGCGGGTTAGTTTTGGTTTGAGGGATTTTATTGGGTTTTGCTGGAAGCTCTAGGGTTTTTTTGGGTATTGATTTGTGCCCCTATTCACACATCACCATCACTTTAATTCTTTAATTTGAGATCGAATTTCTTTTATTTTTGCAGTCTTGCGAGTTACTGTACAGTGTGACGTGCCTCACCGTGAGCACCCAACAAACTTTTTTCCAATTTTTTCATGATATCATCAGCTAATTCTTATATTTATTTTCATAACTGCAGATACATGTGAAGCAATAAAGTGAATAAAATCTTTTTTTTTTGTAACTAACTTTACACTCCTGTGATAAACACAAAGCGACAAGATTACATTCCATTGTGCTCAACTTTGGGAGGAGTACCCATCAATTTAATGTGCACTCTCTGATTGGCTAACCTGTAAAACGTTTGTTGGGTTCTCACAGTAAGTTATGTCGCACTGTACAGTAAAAGGTTAAATAAGTTCTTTTAAAGCTTATGTTTGTGTTATTAGTTTTCAATTCTACTTTTTGAATCACTGTTGCAGGTTGTTTGCTACCATGTAGATGTTCTACCTTTACATGCAATGGGACCATTAGGAAAGGTTTTGGAATATTTAACAAACAATCATTTAAAAGCATTACGTCTTGGGTAAGTACTTAGACATACAGGGTACAAGTTAGAGCAAAAGGCTTAATAACTTTTTCTAAGGTGAATTGCATCCCGTGGCAAATGCATGCTAGCTCCTCAGTAAACATTCTTAGATCAATCGACAAAGGTCTATTCACGATGTAATCGTATCAATAACAAAATTCTCGATTGTGATTGGTCATCCATGTGCCTATTTCTTACGTAATTGGCACGCGGTCACGTGAGTGTCCAATTACAGCTATCCAATTACAATTTTTTGTAATTGGATAACTGTAATTGGACACCTACGTTGCACGTGCGTCAATCAGGTGCACTTACTATGTTTTTTTTTCTCACTGTTTCTCCCTGCTTTCAAACCGATAGAAAATAACCTTGACGTTTTGAGTACAAAAAACTCCCCATAGACTTTTTAATCTGGAATTTTGTTATTGATTCGATTAATTAGCAATTGAACGTCGTTGAGTAAAATTCAGGGGTAATCGTGCTCGTAATTTCATATTTCGTAATTTCATTTCGCTCGGCCGATTTGAAATAAATCGCCCGATTACTCCCTGAATTGTACTCCACTCAGTCCAATTACTATTACAAATCTTAGGAGGGGTGATGGCTAATTGAGGTTTGACTGTAGGACTTTTAAAATGTTCCTGGGGGGAGGGGGCGCTCATTCCAGGGAGGTGGTCATTTCTAACTTTGGTTGAGATGAGTGGTGCTTATTTAAGGACTTTGGGTACTTTTGTATGTTATGTAAAGTTGAAAATACATGTGCCACTGGCCTATTCAACTCTGATGTTTCTACATTTTATTACAGCTTACAAAAATAATTATTGAAATTAATTCTTAAAAAGAAGAACTCTGGTTTCTTTAGGGCTGATTAACACGGTACAACTTTGTTTACTTAACTTTACTTTAATGACTTTATTTTAAGAGGGTAGCACGTAACAGTTAAAGTACAACTGATGACCCTGTGGCCTTCTGTGTTGCATGCGACACGCTTAAAACATGCTTACGACATGCTTACAACACAAATTACTCCGTGTAAATCAACTCAAGTCATGTCGTAAGCATGCCGTAAGCGTGTCGCATGCAACAAAGTTGTACCGTGTAAATCGGCCCTTTCATTTCATACAACTGCTCATCATTTGGAGCGGTATTTTTTTATCTTCAAGTTTCAGATTTCTGATAATGGCCCATGTCTTGGAAGCTGGCTTTGCTTACCGGGTTTGTAGGTGAGTTGCCTTGGATCTTCAAATTGTATTCCTTATTACATGAATTTGTTAGTGTGTATATGTTGTGGTTCAAATTTGTCTTTGGACTGAAAATTCAAAAGGAGTTTGATTTTTGTTTTCCTTTTGTCTTAGATTAATATGGTACATGTCATGAATCTGAGATAAAGGAAAATAAAAGAATAAACTCAGGTTTGAAGATGTTTGAACCAGTTACAAATTTAAACCACAGCAAACACTGGCACCAGTATTTCAAGACACTTAATTTTTGTGAATTTTCTTATGCAAGTCACTGAAATTTTGCAATCTGGGGTTATCATGTAAGCTACCCAATGACTTTGAATTTGTAAAATTGAATTTGTAAAGAACATCAGTTTTGATAACTACCGGTACATGTAGAGAGACAAACATGCCAAAGTGCAAATAATGTTTAAACATGTTGCCCAAAGGGTACTTTATTTAAGATCGGGTCATCAGGAGGAAGTCCATATTGTTGGCTTGAAACATATCTTTGCATCCTTTTGTGAGACCTCTTTTTGCAGATACCTAATTTTGACTTTATGAAAATTTAGCTGGTCAATTTTGGTCAATTTGTGCGAATTCTAAACCCCACAAAATAAAAGCATAAGGGCAGTGAAATATTGAGCACAGTTTTGATGATTCACAGGAAACAAACAAAATACCCATGACACAAGCCTCCTACGCAGACATCCTTCGGACTCATCACGCAATCTTTCCTCCCCCACCGAGGGGAGGAAAAATTGCATGATGAGGCCAAAGGACATCTACATGACACTGGCCTATTAATTGTCACACCCTGCTGTTATCCTGCTTATGAAGGTTACATGTTTTGTAGGCGGATGATGTTCTCACGTGTGACAAGTTTCAAGTGGCTGGTGCAGACATTTATGGTTGGTTTCCCTTCACTGGGCTTGCTTCTGAGATACAGGAAGGAGAGAGAACTTGGAAGAAATAAGAGAAAATAATGTACAATGTTGGCTCGATGCCAGTGCTGCTGTTTTTATTGCCATTTAACCACAGGCATCTGTCAGTTATAACAATGTAATGCAATGTATAATATTACAATGTATACCCTGTATATAGGAGGGATTTCAGGAACTTAACAATATCTTCTGTTATTTTCTGTGTATTATTTAAACTGTAATGTGAACTTTCATTGATGCCTTGTGCTCCAGAGGGAGCAATCAGTCACAGTGATGGCGATGATGATGATGATGATGGTGATGATAATGATCAAGTTTCATGTAGCCTTTAGGTCTTTAACCCTTTCACTCCCAGAGTCAATTATGGAGACATGTAGTGTAGTTCTAACTTTTGAGTCTGTGGACTAAATCCTATGGTGTGACCATTCAAATGAAACCTTTTCGGCAGTACTTTTGCATGGTACCATTTGTTCTAACTTTTGAGTCTGTTGACGAAATCCTATGGTGTGACCATTCAAATGAAACCTCTTCAGCAGTACTTTTGCATGGTACCATTTGTTCTAACTTTTGAGTCTGTTGATGAAATCCTATGGTGTGACCATTCAAATGAAACCTCTTTGGCAGTACTTTTGCTTGGTACCATTACTTTGTTTTTCAATATTTTACAAAATGAGGTTCAGGGATGTTTCTTGAATTTCGATGTTTGGCACTCTTGGGAGTTAAAGGGTTGAACCTGTCATCATATATTTTGTTGTACAACATGTATGTGAGTACTATGCTGAAAGAGTGAAGTGGTTAACTTTTTTACTGTGTATAATAACAGCCTATTCAGTCCTTAGCATGTCTCGCAATTCCAGTTCATCTGAGGGTATAAAATCAGCTGATACTCTTCCATTCTTATCTTTTACTTTCACAAGACTAGAGTCCAAATCTAACAAGAGTCCAACAATTTCTTTTTGCATCTTTTGAGCAGCCTGAAAATTAATCAATGCAAACAAGCTGTTTAGTGCATGAATAAAATGTATCTATAAGCAGTTATTACAAAACAAGAGGCTCCAAGAAGCCTATACTCATGCGCATGCATAAGAACGTTTTATGATATATTTTAAACATGATAAGAAGATGTCCGACATGGGGAAGAGTACTGCTTTCATTCAGTTATTGTTCCTGCAATCCACGTTGTTTACTATCGATTGTTTTGAAAATGAAGGCTGTTCCACAATGAAGCCAGTGATTCTTCTAAGTCTTATATATACCAAACGTGAACATTACTAATGTAAGTAGGGTTGTAGGAGACGCTGTCGTGACATTTTAGTGACGCTCTTTTACCGGAAGTGAAAGTAGCCGGAAGTCACTAAGCAGGAAGTGTGGTGGCAAAGCTATGAACCAGAAGTGCAGAAATTAAAATATGTATGCATAAATTTGCATGCAAAATCGTGACACAAAAAATAATAAAAATAATAATAACAAGAAAAACGGAGCCGAAACCTTACCTCATTCCGCTTCACGCATGAGTAATAAAAGAAGGAAGCATTCAAACAAATTAAAACTACTGTCAGACTTGGGCCTGTTTATATGGAGAAAAGCAGGCATCTGACAGAGATACCACTTCTGTTAGTTCTATTGCCATCAGGGCTCAAAGGTGTAGTGGCCAGGGGGGCACCTGGCCCTTAACGACAGCTTTGCATGCTTAGACTCCCATATATGGTTGGGATGCTCATGGACAAATATTTAACAGACGTTTACCCCCGATTGGGAAGGTGTGGAGTAAGAATTCAGGCTTAACACTTTTTTAACGTGCCCCACATTCTTGCTTCCCATACCATGATCCCTTTACTCCTGTCTCCTACCTTTTAATTAGATGATTCTAAGAGTCAACGGGTTGTCTGTACCTTATGTAATGGTGTTTGCCCATCACTGTCACAAAGACTTGGATCAGCCCCATATTTGATGAGAATTCTCGCGACTTTGATGTGTCCAGCGTATGCAGCCCTGTGCAGGGATGATACTTTTCCTGATCTTGTTTGAGCATTCACATCTGCGCCTTTTTCGAGAAGCAGCTGACAGACATCGTCATGACCACTGCGACTAGCATAATGCTAGTGGGAAAAATCACAAGGAGATATAGAATGATTGACAACAGCCTACCCTTGTGTCCCTAACCCAGGGTAACCTGAATTTAAAGTTACGGGGGGGGGGGGGGGGGGGGGGGGGTCAATTTGGGGCAAAAATCAATACCCAAAAATAATCCCTAGGGTTTCCAGAAAAACCACATAGAATTCCCGAACCAAAATTTTAAAACCCAAAAAAATCCCATGCTGAAGTTTTGAACCTTAAAAATACCCAGCAGGGATTAAATAATATAACAAGTTTGTTTGTACTACACTTGAAGCACTATGCAGGCACTACATACACTTAAGCCACCCCCAAAAATCCTGGAGTCAAAAATTTCAAATCCACCCCCCCCCCCCCCCCTGCAGTCCCTAGTACCTATATCTACTGGGCATTTTTGTGTCCCCGACTACAAAACTCTATGATCATTTTAAAAAGCTGCACTCAGCACCTGAACATAACACCTTGTCAACATTTCAGCTGAATGTTCTTGAAGAAATAAAACGTTTAGAGAACAACAAGCTCTTACAACCTGAATTAGATGATTCAATATCCACTGATGAGATCGATAAGGCGATTAAAAGGCTTAAAAACAAGAAGGCTGCTGGTCTTGATAAAATACGCAATGAAATGATAAAAACGAGCTCAAGATTCATAAGGCCCTCACTAGCAAAACTTTTTACACTTATATTAAAATCTGGAATATTCCCTACATCTTGGAGTGATGGTATAATTACTGCGATACATAAATCAGGAAACAAGGATGACCCTTCCAATTATAGAGGTATTTGTATTAGTAGTTGCCTTGGAAAACGTTTTTGCTCAATTCTTAATGCAAGATTACACAATTTCTTAAACAAACATAACATAATACATCGTTCTCAGATCGGCTTTTTACCGGGTCATCGCACTTCCGACCATATTTTCACTTTAAAAACTTTAATTGACAAACATGTTACTCATACCCCCAGAGGTAAACTATTTACTTGTTTTGTTGACTTTAAAAAAGCATTTGACTCAATTTGGCACCAAGGTTTATTACATAAATTATTAAAATATAAAATAGGTGGTACCTTTTACAAAGTAATTTCTAATATGTATTCACAATCACAATGTTGCGTGAAAGATGGTGACAATCGATCTGAATTCTTTAACTATGAGAAAGGAGTTAGACAAGGCTGTATTCTCTCTCCGCTACTTTTTAATCTATATTTAAATGAATTACCATACATTTTAAACAACAATGCCAAAGATCCTATAATACTACCAGATGGTTCTCATCTTAATTGTTTACTCTATGCAGACGATTTACTTTTAATTTCCAATTCTCCAGAAGGACTACAACAAAGTCTTGACAGATTATCAAAGTATTGTCAAGATTGGCTCCTTAAGATAAATTCGTCTAAGACAAAAGTGATTATATTCCAAAAGAAAAGCAGGAAAACAATAGCAGACAAATATAAATTTATTGTTAATGATGAACATATTCAAATTGTTGATAATTACACTTATCTTGGTGTGAACTTTTCTACTAATGGAAGTTTCACTTGTCATAAAGAAAAACTGAAAGAAAAAACTAAAAGATCCTTTTTCGCAACACGGCGTTATCTTGATTTCCTACGTCTACCAATCAACGTCGACAACAAACTCTTTAACACACTATTTCTTCCAATTTTAACATATTGTTCCAAAGTGTGGGGCATCTATGACAAATGTGATAATAACAGCTGGGAAAAGGATCCTATTGAGAAAACACATATTTATTTCTGTAAGATGTGTTTAGGGGTAAACAAACGTTCACCAAATGTAGCATCTAGAAATGAACTTGGAAGATTATCTTTAAAATTACAAATTTCAATGAATATTCTTAAATTTTGGATTCATCTTGAAAATCAACCTCCTGATAGTATCGCTAAACTTTGCTTAAACATGTCTGACAAAATGGCTCAAGAAAACAAAACTGGTTTGATCAACAGGATTAATCTGTTATGTACACAACTGAATATTGACAAGAAATCAATAGATTTGATCAACCCATCTACTTTCTTATTAAAGGCAAAAAGCAATTTGTTAGTACAACTCAAAAATCATCAACTCAATCAAATAAATTTAAATAAAAAACTTAAATTTTACTCCACTTTCAAAAATGAAACAAAACACTCCGATTTCATCAATCATATTAAGAATCCTGAACATAGAAGAATAACGTCTAAATTCAGGATAGGAAATCACAACTTAAGAATTGAAAATGGAAGATTTACAATCCCTAAAACTCCTGAAGACCTCAGAATTTGTAATCACTGTGATCAAAATTCAGTTGAAGACGAAATGCATTTTTTATTTGATTGTAAATTATATAATGACCTTAGAAACACTCTTTTTATAAAGACTATTGAACGAAACAAATTATTTACAAATTTTAGTAAACAAGAAAAACTGTTTTTTCTTTTCAACAACACTGACCAATTTATTAGCAGGATAACTGCTACTTTTATATTTCAAGCAACTGAAAGACGAAACAATCATAACTAGAAATTATCATTATCATGTTATTATTTGCATTTCTTCCTCATTAATTATTAGCTTTATAATTGTTTATTACAATTATTTAACTTTAGGTAACACCATGTATAGAAATGGTAATACTAAATAAAGTTGTTGTTGTTGTGTGCAAAGTGGGGGGTGGGGGGGGGGGGGGGGGCCTTTGCATTTTGCATCCTTCCTAAGATGGCCTGCACTCTATCCCAGTCTCCCCATGCAACACTGGTACCTGTTGATAAGGCAGGGGGTGTTGTGCTCAGATTGAAGTGCTAATACAGGGGATGGTAGTCCTGTGCATAAACTACAACTCAATTCTGCAAACTGCCTTCCTCACCAAAGCTGTATATCCTGAGCTGTCCTGTGCTTCAGGGTCCCCTCCTTTATCTAAAAGTGACCTGATTCGCTTCACATTGCCATCAAGTGCAGCTTGCCAAATTCCTCGCTCAAAGTCCATTTCAGTTAAAGACTGGGCATATGGTGAAGGCTTTGATGAGCAATCACAGCCTTGTGCGGTATTTCTATGCTCACAAGATTCTTCCATTGCATTCAATTTCCAGAACCCACGATCATTTTGGAATCTACCATAACATAGTATAAAAGGACAGCTTTCTAACTCGCTCCAAGACGGACAGTTAATTGCCTCTGGGCCCAATGTTTCAAAACTTAATCCTGAATTGAAGGGTAAAGTTGTTTCAAGCCTGTTTCATCTATTTTAACTTTGTGTACGCTATCATGGAGAGTACCTCTAATTTATCAATACAACGGCAGAGAACAATCGAATATGATCACCATTTTTCCTCGGCTTCTAAACTTGAAACTTGCTCAATTTGAAAAATAAAAGAATTCATGCGAAAACGTAGACATTTATCGAAAATCGAAACCGCTGGATTCGACAAAACTGCTACATGAAAGGGAGCTAACGAGTTCATGGTATGATTACATGAAGTGGGCTGTAAAATGACTGTGAGGGCACTGGGTACCACCAAAACTTGTGAGTGATTGACGAGAAGTATTTTTCGCACGAATGCAGTGCTATACAAGCAATTTTTAGTGGAAAATGGCAAGATATGTTGAGAATTCTACAACGAGGCGAAACCGCAGTCCATCTCCAAGATATGGGCACAGTAGAAGTCGACATTCTCGTTCAAGATCGCCCTCGAAATCGAGAAGTCGAAGTCGTAGTAGGGAGAGAAGTGGAAGCCGCGAACGTAACAAGTACGTACTTACTCTTAATGATAATTCTTCAAGTGGCAACCGCATGGCATTCAATATGACACTGTTATACAATCTGCTTTGTTGTGGTATTGTAATATGAAATTTTCCTTTATAATAACCATTAGGCATCATCACAGACGAAAAAGAAGACCCACTCCTGATAGTTTTATGGACAAGTAGGTTATTTTTTTTAGGATTGTTTTTTCTTTGTTATTAAGCTTTAGCATTAATATTATAACCCTTTAATACGGTGGTGGACAAAACACTGACCCCCAGACCATGGACTACCCCGATGGACTACCCAAACTACCCTAACCTTAACCCTACCCCGTAGTACTAGTAATAGTACTCATTCGAAATAGTATTTTTAGGGTGTAGGGTTAGGGTAGTCCATTTCGGTAGTCCATCAGTGTTTTGTCCACCACCCTTTAATACATGTGAGTAGCATTTTAATCAAAAAGTGGTAGGTGCATTTTCCTGCAGGCAGTATTTTCTTGCAGGTTTAACCCTTTCGTGGCCACAAGCAACTACAGTATACCATAACTGGCCAAAGGCGATGACAGTCGCCTGATCATGACACTAAAATTTGGCCATGGAGAGAATGAAATTTGAGGAAACTTGGCCGTGAAAGGGTTAAGGACGCTCCTTGTCGTAGCTTTTGTCGCTTATAGCAGCTCCAATACCAAAACTTTTGCCATTGTGCAAACAATACAGCTATACCAGCTATGCAGGCTACTTGACAAACACATCTCTTAACCAAAGAGTGCATATTAAAAGTAAAATTTGAAAAGTTGTCTTATATTGTCAGTTAGCACTTGGGAATTCTGGTAATACAGCTATTTCAATAAAAATTGGCTGAAGAATTTGTGCATTGGTACATTCCAAGACCGAAGGTGTTGTGGGTCCAGTTCATCTTGCCCTAATCTGTATCGTCTAGCATGTCGGTCACAACATGGCAGACTTTAAGGTTTGCTTAAAAGTCATTGACCCTATGGTCATCACTATATGGAGCAAACCTGTAAGCTACAGTCCCATTTTGAACAATTTAAACTTCAATTGCACAAAACAATTTGAGAATTCGCATTTTCGTTAGCATGAAAATGACAGCAAGGGCATGCAGAGCGGCACTCAATGTCAAAACTCATTATTCATTGGTTGGTTTACCTGGAAAACCATGTAGGCTTTTACCTACTAGGTAAATGCAAATTTAAGTATGCGGCGGCTTTTGTTATTTCAAATTTACCTAGGTAAAAGTTGTATCATATAACCACGACCCTGTTCTTCATGTGAACCCACAAGCTTGTGGTCTTGGAATGTACCAATGCACAATTCTTCAAACAACATTTATTGATACATTGTAACACAAATTGCACCATGGGAAAATATGCTCATTGCTCATTTATGTCAAAAGCTTTTATTTGGAAGGTCACACTTTAGTATTCCATCCCAGAATTTTTATTTAGTAAGAACCACCTTGTACAGCATGATAAAAGTAATGCTCAATAGCTTTGCGTGACACTAAACTTAGATAAAAATATATACAATAACTAAGTCAATTCTGACCAATGTTATTTGTATTTTCGCAGGCGTAGGAAAGCACGTGAAGAGATCAGTTCATCAGGAGTCATTGAAGTTTGGGGTTTGTCTCCCAGAGAAGCACCTCCTGAGTATGTCTTCTTCTTTGCACAAATTTGTTTTTGAAATTTTGTTTTATTACACTGACACTTAAAGAATGTGGATCTTTCTTGAGAGCTTTCATTGGGGTCATGAGTCAGGAAGAACAGGAGTTGGGATGTTTTATGGGAGGCTTCCAATCCCCAATCCCACTAAATGCCATAAATCCTTTAATAAGCCCCCCCCCCCCCCCCCCCCGCCACTTCCTTGAATAAGCAACCTTTGGATAAGCACCCCTCCTCTCAGCCAAAATTGGAAATTTAGAAGTACCCCTTCCTCTCCCCCTATGTTTTTGTGAAGGGGTTCTGAGACAACTTGTAAAGGTTGAGTATGATGTTTGTTTTGTTACCAGTAATCATTCATCATTTTTTACAATCAAACTTGAACTGATCTTGACTACATCATTAAAATTCAATAAACCTGTTTTCTTCTTTCAAGTGCAGATGGCTTCATTTTGAGGATGATTGAAATGGATAGTAGTTACAAGTGCTAATTTAGAAGCGAATTTATCATTTGCCCGTAGGATAAATTACTAACTTGCATAACATAGCATATATTTGACCGTTCCCATTTTTTTATTTGAAAGTGTTTCATTGTGTTTCTTACTTACACTGTATTTAAATTATTTGTACAAATTGTTTTTTAGAATCTTGAATGACTTTAGCGAAGCAATGGAAATTATTTTTTTCAAGCATGTGCATAGCATGGTACAGTCCCTTTAAATAAGCAGCTCTCCATGAATAAGAACTGATTTACTATTAATAGAACGGTAGTCTGTGTGGCTGTTGGTTTGTTGCCTTTTGCCTCAGAATATTAATCAAACTGTAGTTAGTACAATGCATTATATTACCTGTCTAATTTCATTGGCAGTTCTGATGAAGAGATGATGGTTGTAGCATCTAATGGAATTAAGAAAAAAGGTAAGTGAATTATTGTGTACGTTGTGGTTCTTATTTTTCTTTGGTTTGGAATTTCCACCCCAGATGAGGTGTTAGTCCATTGCAGGGTTACCCAGGCATTTTTATAAAAAGTTTCTATAAGGGTCCTGAGTAAAGTAAGTAAAGCAATAGCGGAATTACTTTTGACACGCAGTTGAAGACCACTCAATCATTTGATGCTTAGTTATAGTTAGTTATTGTTTCCTTAGACAAGAAACTTTACTCCACACTGTCTCTCTCCACCCAGGTGTATAAATGGGTAAAGGCGACAAAATGCTGGGGGTAACCCTGCGATGGACTAGCATCCCATCCAGGGGGGAGTAGCAATATTCCTAGTCGCTTCATGCTATAGAAACCGGGTTTAAGCTCCGGCCGTTATGAGCCTTCTGGCTTGGGTGCGTGACTTTACTTTTTTATAGTAATTGGACCGAGCGGAGTACAAACCAGGGAGTAATCAGATAATTCAAGTAATAATTTTTTTATTTCAAATTTGCCAAGCATGTGTAGCACATGAAGTGTGAGAACGATTTAAAAATATGAGCGCAATAAATTACCCCTGCATTGTATGACAAGAAGTTTACATTGAGGTGTCCAATTACAGCCAACAAAAAGTTGTAATTGGATACCTGTAAAATTTTGAACACCTACATCATTGACAATGTGCCAATTAGGTAACAAATATGCATAATAAAACAATTATTGGATTCGGTTTTCGCATGATAGCGATAATTATCAAGGCCTCAGTTTGTGTTATCCGCCTCAGCCTTCGGCTTCGGCAGATAACACAAACTTTGGCCTTGATAATTATTGCTATCATGCTCAACCTCATCCAATAATTGTTAATTAACACTCCCCAAAGAGGCTTTTTGGCATTAATTACTAAATTACAGTAAAAACATGATAAAAATTACAACTGGGTTATGATAAAAAAAAAAAAAAAACAATAAAAATGCAATAAAATTACAATAAAATACAATAAATTAATTACAATAAAATACAATAAGGATTATACATATATTGAGTAAAATATAAAAGCATTCTCTGGCTAAAAAGTTATTAAAATCTGAGCTTTCAGCTGCCTGAACTGCAGTCTTTGAAGGGTAAAAAAAGAATGCAGTACAGGCAGCCTGAAAGCTCGAATTTGTATAACTTTTTAGCCAGAGAAAGTTTTTACATTATTTTACTCAGTAATACCAAAGATGAATTTTTGGTTTTGTTCTATAGCTGACAGTAATAGTGAAGATGAGAGCAGCGAAGATGAAAAAAAGCGAAAAAGGGTGAAGAAGTCCAGTAAGAAAAAGAAAAGAAAATCACACCACAAGAAGAAAAGGTGCAAAACTTTATTCATGATTATCATCACTATTTGCTCTGTGCATGGTCCAGATGATTTGAGTCATACAATCTGATTTGTTTGGTCTGAATTACTTTTGCTAGATTTTTATGTATACTGCTTGTAATGGTTATATCTGTTCCCCTTTACAAAATAATGGAATTAATAATACATTATTAAGGGCATGTACATGTACCTCTAAATAATTACTGCAGCTATTCCTCCTGTAAAATATGGAAAGAAGTGACTACTTTGATTATGTCTACTTGGAAAAATTTTGGTGTGTGAGAATGTTTACGACATAGTTTTGTTGGCATATTCAGTATCAGAGAAGTATGTTTGGGTGTAATTGATTCTAAGTTCTGATTTCAGACCTAAGAGAAAGATAGTAAAATTATGTTAATCGTAACATAAACGCAGGGCTGCTTAACATCATGTACTGTAACTATAGAGGTTTTGCACGGCAGCCATGTTGAATGGCAGGAACAATGAAAATGTTTTGCATTAGAAAGAACATTCTTTCCCATAAGGGAAAAGAATCTATTGTTCCTGCCATGCAACATGGCTGCCGTGCAAAACCTCTATACACTAAATTAGTTTACACAGAATAAATGGTTTTCTGACTTATCTCTTTTCAGCAAAAAGCATCGTAAGAAAAAGGCAAGGCACAAATCAAGCTCTGATAGCGAAGATGAATCTGAAGGTAACAGAATGAACTGAATTTGAGAAACATTTTAAGAAGTTTGGACTTTGCTACAATTTGGTCATAAACTCGTCATGCAAATCAAGTTCCAGTTAGTTTGTAGGATGTAACATTGGAGTGTATTTCTATAACTGTGACACAATGCAAGTTTCCTGTTCTATTTCAGTTAGTGTGATAGAATTTTGGTTGGGTTGGTGCCATGTTTGTACCATTTATTTTGCTGTAAAAGGTTCTCTTGATTCAAGAAAATTCCGAAAAAGAAACTGTGATTTGAAATCACCTTATAATGCATAATTTTTTTTTATTTGCAAACCACAGAACTTCTTGTAGCATGTCATGTACAGGTGTATGCTAACAGATTGTGTGTCTGGGAAAATCCAAAATGATGGTAATGTTGTAAAATGTCAAAATGGAGGTTTGAAGGACGCATTTCCTTCTAAGTAAGAAAAGTGATTTCCAGCACTGCAAATCTACAACTCTCTCGTGTTTATTGCATGTGAGGCTATTAAATGTGTTGTAGTATGTAAGTATGTTGTTGATATTAAATATCTTTTACCCTGCAATGCACACAGCAAAACTTCCACCATCAAATTCAAAAGTTGTACCTTCATTTCTCAAGACCAGACATTAAACAAGTCCCTAGGGGGTGTAGCTGTCCTGTTTTAACTTTGAGTTTTTTGGGGTTTCTTACAGAAGAAGATGCTGATGTTGAATGGCAAGAGGCCTGGATTGAAAAGAAAAAAGGTTTGTACAGTAAGAGAATGAACTTTGTACAAACATATTAACCCTATTCCGCCTGGGGGGGGGGGGGGGGGGGGGAGGGGGGGGGCACAAAGTGCCCATGCTAACTTTCAACATTCATAACTTCTTTAATATGTATTCAAACACCACCAAACTTTGTGACTTTTCCTAAAATTTATCTGGCAACAATTTCACATGACAATTTTTTGACCACGTGACTTGACTTTTCCATGGCAACAAGATTTTGACAGCCATGTTTTTGGAAATTTGCATATTTATACCTTTGAATGAAGAAAAACAATGTTTATTGGTAAAACTTTTGTATTTTTACGTCATTTAGTGTTTATTTATTGGTTGTGATTAAGGCTATGTCTACACTATACCGGATAACTCTTGCGCCGGCACGAAAACCATACCGGATAGGCCTTTCGTTCACACATGAAACGCTAGTTTCGGAACAATTTTTGTTCCGGAGCGCCGCTGCGACGCGGCGCGCGTGAAAGTGAATCGTCACATATCGGATAGATTCTCATGCCAATCTCTGGGACAGTGTGAACAGGC
Source organism: Cladopsammia gracilis (assembly GCA_022457155.1). Classification (NCBI taxonomy): domain Eukaryota; kingdom Metazoa; phylum Cnidaria; class Anthozoa; order Scleractinia; family Dendrophylliidae; genus Cladopsammia; species Cladopsammia gracilis. Next base: position 587,328 of record JAJGOT010000327.1, read on the forward strand.
AATCGAACCGAACCGTAGCGGAAGTCAACAACTAGGAGCGAGGATTGAAACCCACTGAAAAAGAAGTAAATATCCAGTTCTGGGTCGTTTCTGTTCACACCAGGCCGGAGTATTTTTCATGTCGACATGATAAGCTATCCGGTATAGTGTAGACATAGCCTAATTTTGCGTCAATTTGGATGGTTTTAAAGAGGTTTTTAAAAAAATTAGAAATCCAAGATGACGGATCCAAGATGGCGGCCGTATAACTAATTACCTAATAACTACGCCATATGACGTCATCGCTCCATTGTGCGGACCGCAAAGGAGACATTTTTGGACGTACTATGTACCCTCTAGGTTTCATTGTCATAGCCTTAACGTTCCCCCAGGCTCAGGAACTCAAAAAAAGCCCAGGTCGAATAGGGTTAATCCTTTAGTGGGAATGTTTAGCTAAAAAACGTAATTTAGTGGTACACTAATCGTGGATACTGTCTTACTATAGCTAATTATTTATAGCTCTGAACAACAAACAGTACTAGAAAAAAGTACTGTTTAACAGCGTTCATGTGAATGGTCACACTTTAGGATTTCATCCACAGACTCAAAAGTTAGAACCAGCTTGTACAGCATAATAAACAGCACCACAGGAAAGGTGCCGCCCACGTTTTTGGAAGTTGCGAGTCAAAAAAGTATCCTCTAGCAAACATTTGCGAGTGTTTCTCTTATAAAATTTGGAGTGAACGTCCTTAGAGAATGTTGTGGTATTTTGTGTTAGCCACTTGCCAGCAGCTTACACGGAAGCTGTGCACACTTTATCTGTGCATTCACATTTTTTTGGAATCAGCAACGTGACAGAAGAGAATGAATTTCACGTTTTTTTTATCGCTTTTGTTGAAGTGTCTAAAATAACCGCTTTTTTCAAGAGGACCTCTTAAGACTACCGGTAAAGTGACCGACGATGACAACGTCTTGCCCGACAACCCCGAGCCGCCAAAGAAACAACAGGACAACGGCAAAGAAGACCACAAAATTAACAGTATACTATTTAGGTATTTTTATCTTATTTTCACAGTCATCAAGGGCAAAAATGACTGCAAAAAAAATAGCTAGTGACCTTAATAGTTTTGCTAGTGGAAAAAGTAAATCTTCCTAGCAAAACTTTGCTTAAGTGGACTAAAAAATTAAGTTCGACCCCTGCCTTCGTTTTCCCCGTTTGTTCGCGCGCCGCCGGCTTTTAGCTGCCCTACAATCTTAATGCCGAGATCGGATCAGGCTATCATTTGATGACCACACTTCTCCTTATACATGTACATCTGGGTGCAGAGTGGTTGACAGTCGGCAATTGAAATATGCCTACACTTTCAATAAAATGCCATTTATTCTTTGTTTTTATCCTTTAGACCAAGACAATGAAGCAGATAATGCTACCGTTGGACCTTTGCCGCTCATACAAGATGCAGCCAGTCAGGATATCAGAGAGTAAGGACAATTTGATGAATCCAGTCGTTTTGTAGCCTGCGAATAGACTATTTCCTTTGCTTCACATGGAGGCAAAGAGATAGAAGATGGCTGCTCACAGGCTACAACGTCGTTTTGTACCCAAGGTCATTTTCGTGGTATCCAGTCGATTTGTGGCCACATACTTATCAATTATTGGACGAGGTTTAGCAAAATATCGGGATTTGTCAGTGGCCAATAGATCAGTTATTGGCCAAAGCTGAAGGCTGAGGCAAATAATTAATCTGCGGGACACAAATCACGACATGTTGCGATAATCGAGTTCAGTCAACCTCGTTCCCAAGGTCTCGCTCCAGTGGACGGGAAGGAGAAGACCCTGGGAACGAGGTTGGAGTTCAGTAATTGTTTTATCATTCGATCACCGAGTTTGTTTTTCAATAAAATATTTATTCATAACTGCTAAAGAGATATTAGCATAACGACGAGAGATACTAGGATATATTAGCATTTTATTGCTATCTTTAATTCGAGTATAAATAAAGATTATTGATTGATTGATTTGATTGATTAAAACAGAGCAGAAATCGGGCTGTCATTGTAGAGGACGGGAGCAGAACAATTATTCGCAGCAAAACAAGTTTGCATCGTTATACGCATGAGCAGAATTATTCGTAGGAAGTTATTCGCAGGTCACGTGGTGGGCTCTCGGCCAATGAAAAGGAAGAAAAACTGCATCGAATGTTAAAGTAAATTGTTATAAAGCTGGAGTTTTTCTCATTGCAACGCGTGCGTTCATTGGTTGATTGCTAAAGCGGGCAACATTTTCGGCAAAGATCTCATGATATACACACAACGATTCCCCATTGTTATAGTCTTTGTTTGTGATCTATTATTTCCGTGTAGTCTATTGTTTAGTCTTTGTTTCACGGTCTGGTGGGTATATCCACGAGATCTTTGCCACATTTTCACTGTTGCCCGCTAGCGCACATGATCATACCGTGACAAAAGGTGGCATGATTATGATGCGATTGATGTTAGATGTTAACCTCGAGTGAATTTTTGTCGCACTTGTCGATGCAATTGTTGTCGCGCGCAAGTTGCATCTTCAAATCGCATGTGTAAACGGGCGGCGAATTCAGTGTGATTTGGGCGCGATTTGTCGCGCGATGTCGCAGAGGTTTCGAACACTGATGCAACTTGGCGGCGATTTTTGGGAAATCGCAGCAAATATCGCACCCGAATTGCACTGAAATCGCCGACCGTTTACACATGCGACAATTGGAAAGCGCGACAAAAATCGCATCAGAAATCGCATGTGTAAACGGGCCTTGACGCTCGTAATTTTTCCGACGTTCTCGTCGCCTTGATTCAGGGAACATCGAGGATGTTACGTCTTGTCTCTAACTTGTCGTTATGTCCTCAGTTTTGGTGGCGCACTGTTGCCCGGTGAAGGAGAAGCCATGGCGCAATATGTCAAGGAAGGAAAGAGAATACCTCGTCGTGGCGAGATCGGTCTCACGAGCGATGAAATCGCTACTTTTGAAACTTCTGGCTATGTTATGAGTGGAAGCAGGTATGGTTCAAGCTATTTTAACGTCTTGTTTAATGTGCAGGATTTTGTTCAAATCAGACTAATTTCAAATGTAGTTAAAGGCTGACAGAAGATAGAAAAATGCCCAAGAAACTGTAATAAACCGAAGAAGAAAAAACATGAAATAGTGAAGTGGATTATGAACAGCTTCCTTTTTTTTTCAGTTTAAAATATAATGGGATCCTTTCTTACTTTTTATATTTTTTTTATTTTGAACAATACATTTTTTACATCACTGCATTACAATATGATACAACACGAACTACGTACGGTTACATTATGGGATCCTTTCTATGGGGAAAGAAACACTCAAAATAATAGTTTAGTTTGGTAGAAAAACACAAAAAGGTAATAAGGGACCATAAGTTAACAGGGATGGTTAAGATTGGAGAAGATTGAGTTGGTTTAAGAACAGCAGACTTTGCGCTTTTGAGGCAAAAAACTGTTTTGAAAACAAAGAACAAACTCAAAATTCCCCAGCTGGAGGAAAACTCTAGGGTTGACCATAAAAATTAAAGGAACAAAAAGCGAATATTCTTGATGAAAAAAGGCTTTTATTTTTTTAAAGTTGCCCTAACCAGCTACACCTGTAGACCCCCGAAACACTTCCAACACGGGAAAAATGATGATCACGTGGTCTTCCCTGCCGATCACGGTTGCTAAGACACCATATTTTTTTGTTCAATATTCAATCTTTGTTTTAAATGGAAATTAATAAGATAGCAAGAAGTGTTTGATTATTAATGGTTTCTCTTTCTTCCCTTCTGTAGGCATCGTCGTATGGAAGCAGTTCGTCTGAGGAAAGAAAACCAGATTTATAGTGCGGATGAAAAGTAAGTTACCGTATCTTGTGTGTGTTTACAGTTTTACTAACGTTGGTCCCTGCAGCTACTGTCAATCATTTGTTCGCATAATGTGGCCGTAACTTTTTAATCTAAAAAAAAAAACATTCAGATGAAAGCTACTGAGCAGTATTTTCCTGTGGTACTGTTTATTATGCTGTACAAGGTGGTTCTGACTTTTGAGTCTGTAGATGAAATCCTAAAGTGTGACCATTCAAATGAAAGCTACTGAGCAGTACTTTCCAGTGGTACTGTTTATTATGCTGTACAAGGTGGTTCTAACTTTTGGGTCTGTGGATAAAATCCTAAAGTGTGACCATTCAAATGAAAGCAACTGAGCAGTATTTTCCTGTGGTACTGTTTATTATGCAGTACAAAGTGGTTCTAACTTTTGGGTCTGTGATTACGATAGTTAATGAATCGTTGTTTTATTTTCCTTTTTTCCTTTCAGACGAGCACTCGCCATGTTCAATTACGAAGAAAGATCTAAGAGAGAAAATAAGATCCTGTCGGACTTCAGAGAGATGATTCATCAAAAAATCGGCAACAAGAAATAACTTCTTTAAATTATTGACTTTCAGCCATACAGTCCACCTTAAATTCCCCTTTCCCCGAATCTGAACCGTCCGCATAGTCAAATTGACTATTCACTGAAATAGTTTTTATTTATTCATTTTAGATAGCTTCAGTTATGACTTTACAGCAAACTGATTTGCCTATGGGTCATACTTTGTACAATTCTTAGTACAAATTGCGTGTGTTGCTATTTTTTGTAAGAAAGTCACTCAGATCCTTCGTGAGTAGTAAAAATTTTCTCTGAGCAAGTTTTGTGCCGATTTGAAACAGCAGCACATATAACTACATTTTCGTTCAATTTTAGAGCGGTTTTTATTTGATTTTGAGAGTTGTAAAACCCAAACCAATCGCAACAAACGAAAACAACGTAATGAACCAATCAGAGGCCGGATTCACGAAGCCGGCCTCTTAAGTTAAGACATATCCTAAGTATTGTTTCTTAGCAATAGCCTATTGTTGGAATGACAATAGACTATTGTTAAGAAACAATACTTGGATATGTCAACTTAGGAGGGTTTCGTAAATCCGGCCCCAGAACTCCAACAAAAGGGATGCAACCAGCGCAAAGCGCGGGAAAATTCGAAGAGATTTGTTTTTTTGTTTTGGCGGTTGACAAAGCGGTTTTCAATTGCATATTGAAAGTAATTTCGCAATTTTTTTGATTTTGCATTGCTACGCATTGTGATTGGCTAAAAAATGTCGCGCCACTTTCTCAACCAATCAGAAGTAGAGCAGTTTTCAATTGAGTGTCGAAAGTAATTACACAATTGCTTTGGTTTTGCATTGCTACGCTTTGTGATTGGCTAAAAAAAAGCTCGCGCCACTTTCTCGACCAATCAGAAGTAAAACCAAAACCAATCGTGACTTGCTCGCACGCGTTTTCCCGCGCTTAGCGCCGGCGACATGTATTTGCTTCGAGCTCTAATTGGTTCATTGGATTGTTTACGACTGCTGTGATTGGTCAGAGTAATTACTTTGGTTTTGGTTTTACGACACTCAATTGAAAACTGCTCTAAAACCAAGACCAATCGTGACTTGCTCGCTCGCGTTTTCCCGCGCTTGGCGGCGGCTTTTTGTATTTACTTCGAGTCAATAGAAAACCGCTCTAAAATGGCGCGAATTCGTTTCAAACATAACGGGGTAAAACAAATCGTATAGTATAAAAACGAAATGAAAGCAAATGCGAACTACTTTCGACATTCAACTGAAAACGCTGTAAAGAAGAATAAGTTTATGGATAAATTTACTTTACTTTAAAATAGATAAAAACAAAAAATCTCGTATTTTACTAGGCTAGAAACTTTGTTCCTGGTGCATGTACTAGCGTATCGTCAGGGAAACTTTTTATTAAGCGTATTGTTTATGTCAATGGATAAGGATAGCTTCAATGGCTGTAAGCTCTTCTTTTCAAAACGTTGCAATATGTTTAAAAAAAAATCATAAGAATTAATTAGGCCCGATTTGTATATTTGTATTTGTATATTACTAGACTTTTGAAAGCCATGCTGCTTTGTTGATGTGTCTGAGAGTTTTTTGTCCAATGTCTATAATATAAACTAGAGGTTACAGATTGTAATGATAATGCAGCGAGCAGATGCTGGGCAGTAAAACATAACGGAAACAGTAAATGTACATACAGATTTTGAAAATTTCATAAATTTATTTATTGGGTCAATTACCATCATTTTCGAATTACATACCATTATAAGTAGTTCTTTGTGATCCACTGTTCAATCGGCAAACTCTGAGCACGTAACAGAACATTGCCTTCCCCGTGAAATGTCACTAAATCGTTCGTGACCTTGATGAATGCTGCTTGTGATCCATTGTTCAATCGGCAAACTCTGAGCACGTAACAACGCTGAAAAACTCATAAAAGAACATTGCCTTCCCCGTGAAATGTCACTAAATCGTTCGTGACCTTGTCTTGATGAATGCTTCCAGTAACAAATAAGTTTGAATTTGGCATAATACATTTGCAAATTGAAACACTTACCTTGAAATCGAAGAATAGAAGCGAGCACGTGCTGTTTGGACGGCGAAAGACGCATCCAGAGCCAGGCGCATCTAAGTTATGATGACACCGCTGGACGTACGCTTGCTCAAAATCATCGTGACAAACAAAAATCGAGACTGCCGCCTGCAGAACATAAGGCGCAGAGAACCCAAGGAACCACAGGCAAACCAAAGATTAGTGTGCTACTCGCCTCGGGGGCTTCCTTCGCCTTCTGGTTTGTTTTAACTGCAAAATACCCGGCCACTCGAGAACACTTCTAGAAACAGTGGCTATGCGGCTACTTAGATACCTTAACCCCGTAGCTGCGTAGCCACGTAGCCACTGTCCCCTGGAATAGACAAACAATATGTATATTTTTCGTTCTTAAAACGTGAAGAAAGAACGAGTGTGGGAAAAGAATGACTGCGTAGCCGCGTATCCAGCTTTTTCCAGGGTATAGCTTCAAAGTGGCCGTGTATTCTGCAGTTACTCCTTGTCACCAGTCTATTGCAATGCGAGAACCCGGGGAGAACGTATGTGTTGCAGTTAATTTTTTTATTTCAGGTAATTTTTGTTTTTCCTTTGTTTCAAATTCATTAGCATATATTACCATACCCAAAAACAATGGAAAAATAAAAATTACCTGAGATAAAATATTAACTGCAACATGCACTCCAGTCGTAGCCTAGCCTGTTCCAGGCGTTCAGATAGTGGGGAAAGCGCGAACAGTTGGGGAAGGCGCGAAGAAAAGCGAGCGAAAAAAAGCGGGGAGATTGGGGAGAGGAAGCTAGGGAACCTCGCCTCCCCGCATTTTTTTCGCTCGCTTTTCTTCGCGCCTTCCCCAACTATTAGCGCTTTTCCCACTATCTGAACGCCTGGAACAACTTACAATCCGGCTGTGCCAAAATCTTAAAAATATCCTTATGAAACACTGTCATATCATTCAAAACCAAACAGGCCTCGCCAAAATTTTCAATCAAGAACCGATTGTATCCTACCGAAAGGAAAGTTCACTAAAGGACATTCTTGTCCGCGCGAAATTACCTTCAACTACACAACAATCCTAACTAAACAAGAAGCGTTCATAACATTTATTATACTCTCATGACATGAAACACTTGGAAGGACCTTTATACCGATCACTAACAATTAACTCCTCCGAGTTAAGCGATCTTACCCTATTCCTTCATCTCGCCTCCTAAGTTGATCTCTTAAACGCGAGCGTAGAAGCTGAGGACTTGGGGACTTTATTAAAACCCAAAATTAAGCTGCTTTTACTTGCGGTTGCACTTTATGTAGCTATAAAATGCTTTCTCTCTTTGGTTGAAGTCAAATTTGGATCTCTAGAAACTCATTATGGTAAGTACGTGTAATGGCTTCTTTCTAATTTCAGTTAATCTTTCTCTAATTTCCACAAAGAAAATGCCCTCGACCTTCAGTGAGCGAGTACCATAGATACCCCTCCACATGTTTTATAGCCGTCCTTCCACTCGCTATTCTCTTTCTGCTCTGTTTTCTTTAATACTACGCCACCTCAGGGTGGTGGGCAGGGGAAGGTTATCCCTTATCAAAATGACGAGGCTCTGTTAGAGGGAGTCTTGAGTTGTCTCTTATCATCAAACTGATGGGGTCTTAGTTGGAAGGGTGGATTCTCAAACCAATTTCAGTGTCCGTTGTAGAGGGGTGTGCGAAGAAAATATTCAACGCGCCGCCACTTAGAGCTTTGAACTCCCTAACTTCCATTTGAACCTGAAAGGCAGGTCAATCAAGTGTTTTGCCATTAGGTCCGTTCAATTCAATTTATGCACGAGATCCTGAATCGCGATTTACTGAGATCTCGTGTTACCACATAGTCGGCTCTTTTTAGATGATCCTTCTACGCCGGAGAGTCCGGGTGATTTTGCCAAGACTGTCATTTTAGGCATGCAAACCGAGGGTCAGTTTGTTTTATGATTGAATTCAAGCAACTTTTGCACATTTATTTTCACTGCATAAAGTTTTTCTGTTTTCATTAAATTGTGACTTTTGAGAGTCGAAGCTAACGTGGAGGAATATCATCATTATCATACATTGCTTCTTCAAACGTGACTCCTGTCTCTGCCAGATCCCGAGACACAACGTTCGTCCACCTCATTCGCTGCCTGCTTCGTCGTCTTCGTCAAGGTCGCTCTCTAAAGATGAGTCTACGAGACAGTTTGGTTGATGGCATACGAACAATGTGGCCAAATCATGCTCCATGAGAAGAAACTGTCCGGTTTGCTGATATTTTTCTTAATTTGACATCTGTTACTGAGAAGAGAGATAGACGTTATTCCCCATCGTCATTATTAGTAATCTTCTCAGTGTTAACTTGTTCGTGCCCTAGGCTGTGCCCGGTTTGCGCAAGTTTACACGAACCCAAACCAATTGAAAGCTGTAATGTTCTCACTCTATTATACTTCTCCATGCATTCTAGCAGCCAATCCAAATACTTGCTTGGGTCGTGGTGAGGAAAATCGGTTGCATGCTGAGCTTCACGGTGGATTTATTCCAGTAACGTTTTCTGTTATCTGTTAGTTCTCACACGTGATTGATTGGCCCTTTCCGATCTCCCTACCTGGATGACCAAGTACTACCCATTCACTTGTCCGGAATGGTCTAATCAACCAGAGACTGAAACAACTTAGCTAGCATAGCTCGTTTTATGAGTGCTGTTAAGGGCGAAACCCTTTGAAATCCTTCTGGACTGCAAATCTTAGAAAGGAAATTGGGATATCAGGAATCAAAGGAAAAATTTTTAACCCCAACGAAAACCCAACGTGCGACCTCTGGATTGATCAACCATCGCTCTAACTCATGAGCAACGAGGTCAGACGGGAGAAGGCCGTGAGAATTAACGTATTTAAGTCGCAGCAATGGAGATATAGTTCAATGGAGATATAGTTTTCTCTTTGACTTTTCTGCTAGTAGTAGTAGCAGTAGTAGTAGTAGTAGTAGTAGTAGTAGTAGTAGTAGTAATAGTAGTAGTAGCAGTAGTAGTAGCAGCAGTAGCAGTAGCAGTAGTAGTAGTAGTAGTAGTAGTAGTAGTAGTAGTCGTAGTAGTAGTAGTAGTAGTAGTAGTAGTAGTAGTAGTAGTAGTAGTAGCACTTTTCAAGACTTAGAATTTGATGGGTCATTAAAACTACTCTTTATCAGTTGATGCTACCATCATGATATCAAACGAATGCCCAGTGATTGGTGAACAAATTAAGGTAGCTCTGAACGCCACCTACAGAATTTTTTTTAAACTTTGCCTAAAGTTGCATCTTATCCTACTGATCAAAATTCGACAATAAAAAATGGGGTTCACCGCGTCATTTTTGAGTTATTAACACTTAAAGCTAAAATTAAGGGTGTTTTCAGCACGTTATACTGTTGCTATAGTGACATATTGTGTCACAAAAATGATAACAACGTGTTCACCAATCATTGGACATTCGCGGTTTGATATCATGATTGTAGCAGCAACTGACAATGAGTGGTTTTAATGACCCATCAAAATCTAAGTCTTAGAAAGTGCTGGAAACTGTTAGGAGCCACCTTAAGTTTTAAACACGATAAGTAATTAAAGCAATTAACATGCTTGAGGGGTGGTATACGTATGTTAATATTGTAAATTCAATGACTTTTCCCCTATGTTTTCTTATAGGCTTTTCATTTGCATCAGATTAGAATTCTGTTCCTTTGAATAAGATTTTGTGTTTTCCAATACCAAAGTGTTAAAAAGAAACCTTCAGTTACCACAGACCGCCTGTATTTATCTTCGCATAATAGATCAGACGTTTCCGTTGTTTAGCTGCCATGGCCATTTTGAACCTTCTGCCAGTTTCGTTTCATAACCCGTTTTTACTAATTTTACAAAGTAAATGGTCCTGGGAAAAATACTTCAAAGACAAAAGACGCATTTTCATTTTTATTAGTACTCCTTTCAAATAGCCACAGGCAATTTGTTTCATAGTGACGGGGCCAGTTCTGAAAGAGCGCGATATGGCCCTAGTCTCCCACACAGCCGTTATTTGTCTCGCGTCCCGAAACGCTCCTCCCCGACGAGATATACCCAAGCGTCTTCTTATGTGACAACATGGCCTGCAGAACTAAGCTGATTTTTCTTGCGTTTGCAATTTTTGTGGCCATAGAAGTCTTTCTCTGCTCTTTGGTCGAAGTCATGTTTGGATCTCTAGAAACTCATTATGGTGAGTGCTTGCCCGACAATTTAAGGCGATCCCCAATCATTCTAAGCAATACATGGCGATCTTACGGCCTTTCCCTGTACCAGCCGATCACACGGAAAGCTGTAAAAATTTAGATTTAACGAACGAGGATCGAATCATGTTGCGTACAACCCTTAGCTTATATCCCTTGGTTCGAACTATAAGAAACAGACATATATTTGGTTATTGAAGCATCCACTAAACGGAAAGTATCCGACAGGTACCAGTATCCGACCAGTTAAAAAATAATTTCAATTTTTGCGACGTGCTTATTAATTTCCGGCAAATTAAATATTTCGAAAGGAAGCTGAACATTTCAGCTTGGAAATGCAAGTTTTGGCGGGCTTTTAGCTTGAGAAACACTTGCAGAAGGCGCCGCTCTGTTCAGGTGAGTGAAAGTTTCATGACTTTTTACGTTTTTCACTGCGCAGTGAAACTATCGCTGTTCAACAAAGGGTCTGTAAAATGTGATATTTTCAAAGGAACTGTTGGATATTCTGGATATTTGAAGTGACGATACTCAAAGAAGTCAAGTGGTCAGAACATCGATTAATTCCTGCTTGAAATTTAATTTTTCTACAATAACGGAGGCCAGAAACATTCACTTAGTCTTGATTTAGTATGCCCAGTATCCGACCAGTTTTTTTCTTTACAGTGCAAAATCGTGCCGCAGTAGAAGCAATGGCCGAGAAAAGTGTTATTGAAATAAATATGTATTAAAAATCAACATTAAAAAGCAATTTCTAAAAAAACAATGATAAATAAATCGTTTTTGTTGGCATATTTTTCATCTTTTCTCTCCACTTTGATTACTGAGCCGCTCGCGTAGCTCTTTCCACCCTGCCCTAGTAATTTGTAATGTTTTGTTTCACGATGCTGGGTTCCTCACTCGATTTATATTTTCGGAATCGAATTCCAAACTACTTTGCAAGAGCAAGAGGAGGCTATACGTCGCTTGCCTTCCGAAAGCTACGTTTAATTACTTTGTTATTGTTGTAGTCGGATGCTGGGATCACAGGTCGGATACTGGGCAACAAAGGAGCACTGCAGAAATGCAAATGAACATTAATACTCTGTTGTTTGAAAACGCATGAGAGACCACGGAATCAAGAACCCAGCTAGAGCTGACTACAATTTTAAAGAAATGTCTAGGAAAACTGGATTGTTTAATCCACGAAATGTTGTTCTGACTTCCGAAGAAGAAATATCGCCCTGCATTGATCAAAACGTATGAAGTTCCTCGAAGCAAGAATTAAAGCCGCTACTGAGTATTCTTTAAAGCTTTCTCTTCCCATTTTGAATATTTTAAATGCGTGTTATATTACTCCGATAAGACGAAACGTCGTACGCGCATGTTTGGCGACGTCGTAAGCGCCCGCGAGCTTACCCTGCACGACGTCGTACACGCCCGCGAAACATTCCGCTAGCCATGACCATGAAAAACATTTGTCAAAGGTGTCAAAGGGCGCCTTTGATTTAAGTCAAGGGTAATACACTTTTGACGCTTATCAAAAGTACTAATAGTAAAGATGCTGTCAAACATTGCTTTGACTTGTACGAAGGTAGCTTTGATTCGCCTGTAACTTGCATCAAATGTGTAGTACTTTTGACGTGGGTCAAAGGTGTATCAAAAGCAATATCAAAGTGCTATAAAATATTTGATCACATTTGTCGCACAACTTTGCTACTGATTGATGGAGATCAAAGGTTATCAAAGCCAACTTCTTTTCGGTTCTCGATTTTCACGTAAGGTAAAGATCGCCACAACTGGAAATGATTTCGGTTACCACCTTATTTGCTAGGAGGTACGAAGACATAAGTGAGCGAGTGGGTGACTGAGTGAGTGAGAAAAATGTTTCAGTAAATTAATCTACAAAGTTTGTGTCTCTTTCAGATTTTTCTAAAAGGAAAAGCTTCAGTGTCAACAATGTTAAGATCATTATTATTGGCGCTGGACCAACAGGTCTAGGAGCCGCTTATCGACTGAATGAACTCAATGAAGAGTTTCCGAACACATCAATTACCATCCTTGAACAAAGTGGAAAGCCTGGAGGACTCGCTTCATCTGAGAGAGATCCCCAAGGCTTTCTCTGGGATATGGGGGGTCACGTGACCTTCTCACATTACAACGTTTTCGACCGGACCCTGGATAGAGCGGTGAAGGACTGGAATCAGAGACAAAGGGCCGCGTATGCCTTCATGATGGGATCAGATGGCAAACGGAGATTTATTCCATATCCGGTGCAGAACAACATCGAGGTAATGGACAAAGTAGACCAAGAGAAATGTTTATTAGGCCTCGAAGAAATTATCAAAAATCCGATGAAGGGAAAGCCTGCCAATTTTGATGATTGGCTTCTTCGTAACTTTGGCACCGGTCTTTGTGAGGTGTTTATGAGAAAGTATAACAAAAAGGTTTGGACTGTAGATCCGACTGAAATGAACTCTGTATGGGTGGGTGAGCGAGTTGCTGTTCCAGACATTGCTAAAATCAAGCTAAAGATTGCCGAGTACGACGATGGAAATATCGCAAAAGACTCCGCATGGGGACCAAATAATGTTTTCCGATTCCCAAGATACAATGGAACAGGCGGCTTGTGGCAGGCAGTTGCAGCCATACTCCCTCGCGAATGGTTTATGTTCCGCCATGAAGTTATAAGCATAAACATTGACACAAATACCGTAATGGTGAAGATGGATCCACTGTTTAAAACGGTAAAGGAATTTAAGTTCGACTATCTGATATCAACTTTACCACTTGACATATTTGTCAATATGATCAACGGACGAGATGTGTATTTAAAAAATATGAAGGAATTGAGTTCTCAGTTGAAGTATTCACACACTCACGTGATAGGTGTAGGTCTGTCAGGCCAACCTCCTCAAATGCTGTTAAACAAGTCTTGGGTGTACTTCCCTGATTCTGATTCTCCTTTCTACAGAATAACAGTGTTCTCCAGTTATTCAGATGATCATGTTCCGAAACCTGGAAAACAGTGGTCGCTCATGTGTGAGACTGCAGAGCCAAAAGATAACTCCAATCCAGAGCAATGGACGGAGCAACACTTGACTGACTTAACCATTCAAGCACTCATCACCTATGGATTCATTACATCTGAAATGGTTGTTTCAAAATATTACCGACGACTAGATCACGGTTATCCAATTCCAAATCTCAACAGAGAAATGATTCTTAAAAAGGTCCAACCTTGGTTGGAATCTAAAGGGATTTTTTCCCGTGGTCGATTTGGTGGCTGGCGGTACGAGGTCGCCAATCAAGACCACTCGTTCATGCAGGGTGTTGAACTCATCGACAAACTGTTAAAGGGAATCCCGGAGACCACCTACTTTGAACCAAATTTTGTCAATTCAAGACGAAACACTGGTCGATTACTCAGGCACAAGTTGTTGGACTACGAATTCGTGATCGCTCATTACAACGAAAATATTGATTGGCTTGCACCAATAGCTACACACACCCATGTCTATCATAAGGGGAAAGATGTACAGCCCCCGCCATTGCCACTGAATGACGGGGACAGGTTACCAAATGTTGGGCGAGAGAGTCATACCTATTTGCACCACATCATCAACAACTATGAAAGTTTGCCCAAAATCACTGTGTTTCTTCAGGGTGACGGTCAAGAGATGGCTAAAGATAAATGCTTTAGAAATCCCTTAGACTACGTTTATAACATTAAGAAGAATATTATTTGTAAGGCTAAAGAACGTCTGTCGTACTGGGGGAGAATTGACCACCATGGAAAATGGCTTCAGGAATTAAACAGTGGTGAATTACGTCCTGCTTATTTATCTTTAGGACAATTTTACGAGGCACTGTTTGGCTTTTCTCACCCAAGCGACTACTCTTTTTGCCCGAAGGGATGTTTTGCAGCAACCCGAAATATGATCAAGCAGCATCCAATTGACTTTTATAGAAAAGCTATTTCATTCGTGGATAACCATCAAAACCCAGAGGAAGGTCACTATTTTGAAAGACTCTGGCCCACGATATTTGCTTACGGATCCGCGCAAAGCCAAGCCTGATCAGTGGTTCCATATCATAATCAACGATCGCGTATACTTATTACGTCCCCGTGAGTGTCCCTGAAAAAAAAAAAAAAACAGACAAGCACGGCGTTTATTTAGAGCATTCTGGTACAAAGTTCAATATCGTTGAACTGATGCTTCTGTGCATTTTAAAGCGAATCAATGACGTACTGTACATTCTGTAATATCATTTTTTCCCTAAAATACTGTACACAATGATATCCAGACGTGGTACTGTTCCTATTATATTATAAAAGTCCATTATAAAAGATGGTATTACTTTGTGGGGAAAACTGTAGTCAGGAAGAGGACAGGCCATGCAGATCCCGGTGTCTTTGTTTCTTAAGACCAGAAGATTAACATGGTTCGGCCATGTCTGTCGAATGGGTCAGGAAAGGCTTCCCAAAGCTATGCTGGAATGTGGTCTGGGAATGTGAAGCAGCGAAGGGGAAGGTGCCGCGCACGGTGGAGGGACATCGTGGTGCGAGATGCTAAACAAACTGGAATTGAACAAGATCTGGAGTCCATGGCAGCAGACAGGGCACATGCTTGCACCATTTGAACTATTGGTATCTTGGCACCATTGTTGCGGATGAAACAACAAGCTCCAAGTAGTCTATACTCATGCTGCGTAAGACAGTTTTATGGTATTTTTTTAAACAAGATAAGATGTCCGACATGGAGAAGAGTTACTCCTTTCATTCAGTCATTGTTCCTGCAAACCACGTTGTTACTATTAAATGTGTTATAAATGAAGGCTGTACCACAAAGAAGCCAGTGATTCTTCTGTGTGTTATACATACCTAACGTGAACATTAGCAATGTAACGAGGATTGCAGGAGACGGTGTCGTGACACTTCAGTACGGCTGTTTTGCTAACGTCATTGCTTAGAACCGGAAGTGAGAGTGGTAGGAAGTCAAGAAACCGGAAGTGTATACGGCAACGCTATGAAACGGAAGTGTACAAAAGAAAACACGGAGAGCAAACCTTAACTCGCATGAGTAATAAAGAAAATGGGGTCCGTTTCTAAAGAAACTGTGGTGCTGAGTCGGTCGGTGGGAGAGTGAAAAACCTTCACGGTGACCAATTATCTTTATCAACTCATACCGAATTGTACCGTAAACACAGGACCTTTGAAATCCAAACTTCTGACAACCGGTCACGTTTAAATGCCCCTCACGAACGAACGCTCTTTCAAAGTAAGACACGGGGTGGTGAACTTGATTGATTGCTCATTTAATATTGATTTTATATTCATTTTTTTATATACATTACCTTGTCTTACAAGGTACCACGCCAGGTAGAATGAGTAGTAATGAAAACATGAAATTATCCGTATTTTTGAAGTGGAATCTCATTAATGTGAAGAAGATTACATCAACGAAGGTGACGTTACAAGCTTAGTTTTTCTCGTAATAGTGTCTCTCTTATCAACACGCATTCTTGAATTAACACCTCCAAAAATACAAAGTATTTCACGAACGCAAATTAGATCATTTACAGTATTTTAATACAGACGTGCGTCACATCCCGTTATCGGCTTGTCAGTACTTTTCGTAGTTTTCAATCTTCCTCTTCATTTTCCTCCTGAATTACTCTACATTTTCGCATTTGACTTTTCACCCAATCTGAAAAATGAAATTCTGATTCATCGCTGTGCAGTGACTGTGTAATAAAGTCAACACTGTCTCTTTTGTTTTCTGCCCAATTATCCCATTTTTCACTTTCCCTAACTTCACTTGAAGAACTTGCAGTTTCTTCTTGACTTTCTTCATGAAGGTCTGTCGATGTCTTTTCAAGGAACTTGGCCCAATCTGGGAAAAGTCCTTTAGGTTCAGAGTCTCCTTTTGACATTTCATCAGAACAACCTTCTCTTGAACACAATTTAAACTGGCCCTTTCGTACACGACTCTGGTACATCGCCTTGGAATGAATGTCGTCTGTTCCGCCCTTCTGTATCTCACGGCAAATTTCTATCTGCTGGTTTGCCCATTGTGTGAACTGAAAAGGCGGTGTCTCCGAAAACTCAGTCTCAACATTTCTGTGGTTCAGTGTTGAACCTGGTTCTTCCACAGAACCAGTCACACCCCTCACATTTATACAAGGACTAACTTGAACGGAATTTTCATCTTCAATTTGTTTGCATTTGGGCATTTTCTCTCTTTTCCACTGAGTAAAATCGCCACCACTCGTATCAGAACAAGGACTGTATTCAAAAGAACGTTCATCGTGAATTTCTTTGCATTTCGCTATTTGATATCTTTTCCACTGAGAAAAATCACCACCACTATCTGTAAAATAACTACCTTGGATGGAAGTTTCCTCTTGAATTTTTTTGCATTTGGCTATTTGATCTTTTTGCCACTGTGAGAAATGAAATGGCTGACTCGCTTCACTTTCTATTGATAATGACTGCTCTATAGGGTAATTTAGCGTCCAACTTTCTCCATTTTTAGATGTCCGGAATTTCTTATGAGGTGGGCTAGAAGTGTGAGTATTCCGAGATTCACAGTTTTTGTCTGATACAAACCCTTCTGGTGAATTAGTTTCAATATGCTCATCTTCAAATGAATCGCTCAAGTGTGATATTCCACTTATGTTTAGATCTGTGAAGCATTTGTTTTCCTTTTCTTTTCTCCAAGTTTCTTCTGTGGAATACAAAATAAAAGAAGTTAATCTTTCAATTTTTCAGTTGAAAAGGTATGGTAAAGTGTTTTTACAAGTGGTCCATCAGGGCAGCACATCTTCGGTTTCTGTAACAGAAAGTGAGTTGATGTCGATGTACTGCTATCCCCGACCCCCCCCCCCACCCCCCCCCCCCTTATGGTATGCTTAAGTCCATTGCAAGATTGTGCATCAGTCATTTCCAGCATTGCCCATCCCACCTTATCCTCCTCGGCCCAGCCATCTATAAAATGTTTGTGACAAAATTATTTGGCAAATGCCCCATGGTGGGGACACAAATTATTTTCAAATGCCAAAGGATTCTGAAAAAAGGAGACAATTCTTCGAATCAAGGCTCATCTAAAAGGACACAAATTATTTTCAAATGCCCAAGGATTCTGAAAAAAGGAGACAATTCTTCGAATCTAGGCTCATCTAAAAAAGGCCAAAGGGTTTTGTGTAAGGACAAAACACAGTGCTAATGTACCCATTTCTACACCTGGGTGGAGAGAGACAATGTGGGACAAAGGGTTTTGTTTAAGGGCAGTAAATGTACCAATTTCAACACCTGGGTGGAGAGAGACAATGTGGGACAAAGGGTTTTGTTTAAGGGAAGTAAAGGTACCCATTTCTACACTTGGGTGGAAAGAGACAATGTGGGACAAAGGGTTTTGTTTAAGGGCAGTAAATGTACCCATTTCTACACCTGGGTGGAGAGAGACAATGTGGGAAAAAGGGTTTTGTTTAAAGGCAGTAAATGTACCAATTTCAACACCTGGGTGAAGAGAGACAATGTGGGACAAAGGGTTTTGTTTAAGGGCAGTAAATGTACCCATTTCTACACCTGGGTGGAGAGAGACAATGTGGGACAAAGGGTTTTGTTTAATGACAGTAAATGTACCCATTTCTACACCTGGGTGAAGAGAGACAATGTGGGACAACAGGTTTTGTTTAAGGGCAGTAAATGTACTCATTTCTACACCTGGGTGGAGAGAGACAATGTGGGATAAAGGGTTTTGTGTAACAACACAACACAGAAACATTGGACCCATTCATACACCTGGGTGGGGAGAGACAATTTGAAACAAAGGTTTTTGTTTAAGGACACAACATAGTGACAATACACCTTATTCCAAAATGGCGGCCATTCCATTATTCTTTTATATCCATGTAAATTATCCCTCTTGGCCTCGTCAGCATGTGCAAAATACAAAAGGATTTTCAAGCGAAAATGAAGCCAAAAGGACTAATTAACATGCATATACAAGAATGATAAATTAGCTGCCATTTTGGAATAAGGTGTATGTAGGAGGTGAAAAGATTCTGTGACAAGCTCTACAAACAGCAGCTTGGGAGGCAAATGGTCCATCTGTTCATCATACACCATGGTGGCCAACTTGTCCCCAGTCCTCTCTCTTGGCAAGATGCAGGAGATGTCAAGGATTGATATGGAATGAGAGAAGCATGATTGAAAGAAGTGCAAGGGGTAATGGAGAGCAGGAAAAGGAATCACCATCACCCCTCGCACTCCCCTCGGCCGCACTTCTCTCATTAATATTAATAGGAGACTGAGAGATGACTTCGCACAAGTCAGCCATGGTGGAGGTTGCCAGCTCCTGTGTCACAACCCTTCATAATTTCCTCACCAATTTCAGATGTAAACCTTAACAATTTCCTTTTTTAAGCCAAAATGACAAAAATCTATACCCTAAGTCATTTCAGGGCCTGGTTGTTCAAAAGGTGAATAATGCTAACTGCTGAACAACCAATGCTGCTGTGGAGGGTCTTGTGAGTACTAAGTAGCCTACTTTCCAGAAACCGGTACAATAAGTACTTTTATCATATGACCCGTACGGCCCTGCGAACCTTTTCTTTGCAAAACCATTGATGAAAGTCCCGTATGAGGGCCGTACGCATTTGCGCGAGCGGGGCCGGAAAAAGGCGTACGGCCCTACTACAAAAGCGGACGGCCGCGCGCAATAAAATTTCAAGTAATTTTGTCTCCAAATTGGTCATATGATAAAATGCTTATTGACTAAGTTAGGTCGGGCCGGATGGGAAAATATTTGGCTCTCGGTCATGGCGCACGGACCTCGCTGCGCTCGGTCCGTACGCCATGACCTCGAGCCAAATATTTTCCCATCCGGCCCTCCCACTTAGTCAATAAGTACATAGTCTTGCAATAGGAAAATGGATCTGTACTGTCTGGCATGTGATTCTTAAAAGTCCCAAAGCTTTTTGGGCTCGAAGAGCTATGCTATGTGCTGAATGTTTACAAAAAATTGAAATTACAAGCATAATTATCCCTGAATTGTATAATATGAAGTCCAATTACCATCAATAACAAAACTATCCACTGATTCAGGATTAAAAAAATCTGTCACCTTTATTCTACTAAAAACATCAGGGATATTTTTCATCTGTTTGGAACCAGTAAAGAAACAGCGAAAAAGAAACCATTTTTTTAGTGCACCTGATTGCCGTACATGTAACCTAGGTGTACAATTACAGCTATCCAATTAAAAAATGTTGTAATACTGTATTAAATTAAATAGCTGAAATTGGACACCCACATGACCATGCGACAATCAATAACCTTAATAGGATTGAGTGGAGTTCGATTCGGTCTGTAATCATACAGGCAGGGTCCTCACTATGTTTTAGAGTAGACAGTTGAAATATAATAGTAGGCGGCTTGGCAATTGATTGCCAAAGGCACAAATTTCTAGGGTGGTCTGGGGGCATGCCCCCAGGAAAATTTGAAAATCTAGAGGCTCAGAATCGCCATTTCATGCATTTTTGGCAAGAAATTTTTCATAAAACACTCAACTGAGGGATTACCTTCAATGTGAAAACAAATTTATGAGAAACCTGTCTGTTCATTAGTTTTTCGTGTAAGTAAGCTTACATTTTTATTTATTAAAATTGCTTTGCACAACTTTCACTGTTCATTCAGGTTTGTTTAACACATATTAAGCATTTTCACAGGTGTTTCTTGGTGTTGCGGAAGCCATTGTTGGTTAGCTTTTGTTGTGGTGTGGGTATTGTTCAGTACCTTTTGAATCTTTTGTTTTACGTCATTTGGTGATCACACCATACGCAACACCAAGAAACTACCATTTTAACTGAAAAGTAGGCGGCTCAAAATTCGAAGTAGCCGGCTTTTTAGCCGGTTGCCGGCACTTAATGAGAACCCTGTACAGGTGATTAACGGAATTGTACGACCACGCAGTGGGGGTCCGATTTGTTAATCACGAGTATGATTACCGGTATGTAAGAAATAGGCAGAAATAAAACTTTTGTTATTGAAATGATTAAATGTCAAAATTACTGTTTATCTCTCTGTTTTGGATTTAGTTTGGGATATGGGGCTATGGATTGAGACAAGAGTGGAGTTGAAGGGGTAGAGATGGATATGTGGGGAGAATGGAAAGATCTCCGTATACTCCTTAAAGTAGTAGTAGTCAACCATTAGGAAAATGCATTTGCCCAAAGGAGGGTATGAGAAAATGTTCGGGGAGATGCCAAAGTAGATACCTCTTCCTGCCCGGTTTACCCCTGAAAAGAACAAAAGAATCTTTGGGGTGGGGGGCTTAAGTGGTGTTGAAACAAAGAAACAGAGGAATGCTGAATTCAATCCGGCTACTACACAGGCAACCCAACACAAGAATAGGATTGGGATAGGATTGGGATTGGGATTGGGATTGGGATTGGGATTGAAAATACTGTTCAAAATTACTGTTTATCTCTCTGTTTTGGATTTAGTTTAGGATATGGGGCTATGGAATGAGACAGGAGTGGAGGTGTAGGGGTAGAGATGGATATGTGGGGAGAATGGAAAGATCTCTGTATACCCCATAAAGTAGTAGTAATCAACCATTAGGAAAATGCATTTGCCCAAAAGAAGGTATGTGAAAATGTTCGGGGAGATGGCAAAGTAGATACCTCTTCCTGCCCGGTTTACCCCTAAAAAGAACAAAAGAATCTTCGGGGAAGCTAAAGTGGTGTCGAAACAGAGAAACAGTGGAAATAAATGCTGAATTCAATCCAGCTACTACACAGGCAACCCAACACAAGAATAGGATTGGGATAGGATTGGGATTGGAATTGGAATAGGATTAGGATTGCACAGATGCAATTAGCTATGCACGCCCTTCTTAAAAACTGAAACAAAGCCAACACCTAAAGAAAAACAATAGTGCGTACATACATAATAGGCCTTACGCATGATGACATCACCACCTCAAAATTTTTTAACCACCAAGCCTCCTTTTGTAAGAAATGCCTTGCAAAACTTCGACAAGTTCACATTGTGTTTGGATGGGCATTCTTTTCAACTTTGCTGCTTTGAGATTACATTGATGAGATTTTCACAGGTTTACACTTCGAAAGCGAGGCTTGGAGGTGGGTGGGGGAATTAGCTACTAGTCTGACGTAAACATGCCTCAGGGCTATTTTTGGCAACAGTTATACGGAATGGACGGGTAGGGAGCTGAGCGATTAGCTTAATAAAGTATTCTGTTATTTTGTTTATGGTTCCTACAGCTTACTAGCTTACCAACATCAGAGATATTTTCGTTTCGCTGTCTCTTCACTGCAATTTTCGTCCTTTTACCCTCCAAGCAGCTTTCTCTTTCCCAAACATCTTTCAGTTTCTTGTCGCATTTAGAAACATTTGAACGAGCTTCTGACGCGAAATATTTGTTAATTTTACTCTGCTTCGCATTTTTTAACTTCTTTCTCGTTTCTGGGGATAGCGGAGAGCTCGAAACTTGAATATCGAGACCACCACTTGATCGCTTAACACTTGTTGCAAAATTTAACAAGACCTTCTGATTCGCCTTTTTTCCTTTTCCGGCCTTTTGCGGAGGTAGTTGAGTTGATCTTTTGTCCTTTGAAGAAAGCCACTGTCCGCAACCTTCTGCTCGACTGGACATTTCGAAGACAGCAGTTATAAGACGCGAACTGCAAAACTTCTGGAACAAAATTGTATTCAAAATGGCGCGCCAACAATAGCCTCGCTTTCACTGTACCACGCGTCTTCAGTGGGGTACCCCAAGGTACAAAATATTCTAAATGAAAACTGATTGTAAAACTTAAGGAAAATAATAAAATGGTTCTGTATTCTTTCATTTGACAATTAGAATAAAATACAGTAGCTATAACAATTTCCCTTTTAACAAAACAAAGACTAATATTGCAGTGATAAATTCTTCCCCCAGTGGGACTCCCCATGTGAAAAGTAATGTTTTCGTTTATTGTGACTGATGCCTCCGAGAAATGGCTGAATTCGACACAAAGTTTTAAGCCTATTTATCCTCTCATTGGATTCTACGAAGAGAGGAGATTTCCAAGATGGCGAGAGCTAGCGAGAGAGGGGAACGGTCGCCAGCGAATATTATTTCAGTAGATATCGGTACAACTACAATTGCTTGCCATCATTTTGACCGGTCTGGGATCTCTCTCTACCAAACAACAAGGAAGGTACGTCACTGCCCATTCAAAGTTTGATTCGACATTTCAAAGCGAGCATAAGCTTAATTTGTGTTTGTCGTCGGTTATTCTTTCAAGAAAACAAACTGTCAGTGAAGTATTAAATGGCTATAAATGATCTCAATTCGAGATGCTTTAATCGAGTTGGTTGTCATTCTAAGTTAACTCAGTGTTGTTTAGCCGGTAAATCCAATAAAATGTTGGAATGGAAATATTTGATCGTTTTTTAGTTAAGCTTATAGCTAGTGGGGTTATGTGTACAGTATAAAGTTGCGGCTAAACTGTAGAATACCCGGCCACTTGTTTGCATCGTGTTGAATAAGAATGGATCCTTTTGTTTTCATACCGGTATGTCTTGTTCTATAAAACGTTCAGGGATATGTAAATAAGTGGCCGGGTATTCTAAAATCGCTCCCATGCATAATTTAATTTATCATGGGTATAAATGGGGTAGGGAGGAGGCAGGCCGTGTGGTATGTATGGGGGGGGGGGGGGGGGGGGGTGAGTGTGTTTGTTTAGTCAAAACTCCTGCAACTAGCCAATCAAAATTTAAAGCCTAGGTGGTATGTTTGCAAGAAGTCAGAAGTCAGACCCCAGGGGGTGTTAACTTTGTTTCACATGAACCTGAAGCAATTGTAATGTACAACAAATCTATCAATACAGTCAAAGACCCCGATATTATTTGGGGTCTAGTGCTTCGAGTTTTGGACGGATTTTAAATGTAATGGTAGGAGAAGAAACCTGCCTGGTGCGGGGTTTGGAAGCCGTGCGATGAGAATTTCTCAGTGGAAATCGGCTTGGCGCTGAAGAGGTCCAAAATCCAGCTTTCCTCCCTTGCCTCTCTACTATACGCTCAGGTAAACGTCTGATACAAAACCCTTCAAATCACTAAAATTCGCCGTTTTCAGCAAAAGAATGACACCACACAACATCTCAGGTAAAAATACATTTAGTTTGATCTTGTATGTGAATATTCATCGCAGTATATTACGATAAGTGAACCTTTTCGATATTCCCACCCATACATTTCCTCTAAATTTAAAAATACGAACAACGGTCACACAGTTTGTGTGGCCCCCCTGTGGGGACAGACCCAACTGTTCGTATTATAGAGGTAGGGATTGCATGGATTTTGTGTCTTAATCAGGATGAAGAGAACTGTCCGTAATAGAGTGGTGTCCGTAATAGGGAGGTGTCTGTGAGGTGTCTGTCGTGTAACTGACCAATCAAAATGTAACAGCCTATATGTAGGTGATTGCTTGCAAGAGGTCAGAGGTCAGACCAGTTCAGGGGGACAATCATTCATGACAGCAAAATAAAAATTTGGTGTCTAATTTAACTATACGTTTAACAGTAAACAGATGAGATTGTAATGTACAGATGAGAATCGAGCCTTCACCAGCAAAACCACCCAATACAAAACATGAAATTGAGGTGACTTGCTCAAATTCCCTCCCACCCCTTCCTTATGATGTCACATCTCCTGCCCACTAAACAATTGCTAATGTCAAATTCCCACCCACCTGGGCATGGAAACTGATCAAATGCCCAGGGGTTTGTGGAAGGAGGGGGATGGGGAGGGGGAGGGAGATGTTGAAAGTTTAATTTGACAGTTACATGACATTGTGTACATAGTTAAATGTTTTTTGGTTAAAAAATTTTCAAACTTTGTCTCAAATTATTGCGTTTGAAGAACGCAATCCTAATTTCGTGTTGGAGACAAATTTGAGATTTTTTGGTAGACGGCCTTCCAAATCGCCGCCCCTATTGTTTTTTTTTCAGGGGCTCATTTCCGCTGGAAATTCCTTCGAACGCATCTCTATGATCTGTGATTACTGCTAGTAGTAATTAATTTGAGACAGAGGAAAATAAAAATCAAACTGGTTTAACTGAAAATTTTCAAGACAAAGAAATAAATTAATTTAAACACAACATTTATATATTGTACACTGTAAAGCTGATCTAAAAAAGTCATGCAATAATAAATGCATGTAATAAATAATAATCATCAAAATTTCATATTTGTACTGTAAATGCTGTTGAGTAATTTTTTTTTTAGATGGAACTTCTTCATCCCCAGCCTGGATGGGTTGAGATAGACCCACATGTGTTATGGGAACAGTTTGTTGACGTCATTACAGAAGTTATGGAAGGTACTTTGTAGATAGTAAGAGCAGTCCTTAGTTGAGTGAATCTTGGATTGAAAGATTGGATTAGCTAGTAAGTTAAATACTTTGACACTCAAATAAAGTTTATTATTATTATTATTATTATTATTAATATTAATTGAAAGAGTGAATCTTGGAGTGAAAGTTGGATCTGACCAATCACAAGTCAGAGAAACAAACAATGCAGTGATTAACCAATCAAAAATCAGGACAATTAAGCACTTTTAATCATAAATCTCCATGGAATCAACAAATGTTTTTCATTCTCAATGAAACTATTTTTTTAATGTTACCATGTTTCCACCAAAAGCGTAGCTCGCTCCACCATTAAATAAATAAATCGACTTTGTTTCATGAGGGTGACACTTAACAGTCTCTCGAGAGACTAACAAACCTGTGGCCCTCGAATTCCAGATCGAATTGGAATTTGGAAATGTTGGTTTTTGTGGAGGGAGGAAAACCGGAGTACCCGGAGGAAAACCCTCGGAGCAAAGACGAGAACCAACAACAAACTCAACCCACATATGACGCCGGGACCCGGGCCACATTGGTGAGAGGCGAGTGCTCTCATCACTACACCACCCCTGCTCTTCTCCAATAGATATATTAATCACACACAACTCACAATTCATTGATTCACTCTGATGAAGAGCTAGCATTCGAAACATCAACTTTTTTAATCTTTTTACAGTGGCTAATTTACCTTCAGTTGTTTTCAACAACTTAGTTGGTACAGTAAAATCAAATTTTCGATTTCAGTACAGTTGTATATATTTATAAATGAACTATTTATCCCTGTTTTTTTTTTTATATTTCCCTAAACCTCGGAGCCAAGTAAGAATTTTAATATACATATACATGTACAGTGGAACCCCGCTCTATGGACACCCGCTTATTACGGACAGTTTTGTTTGTCCCGATGAAACATTCACATATTTTCTCTTAAATTGGCCCACTTAAAATGGACATCAGTTAATACGGACAATGGATTCTTTTCTGTGACCTGAGTGACACGCTCTTATGTAAAGTTAAACTTGCATTACAGACACTGGTTGACTGTGCATTGTATTATATAACTGTATAATTTCATTTGTCACCATTATGTGTTAATTGTACCCTGTTAGAAGATAAAAGCTTAAATATGGGAGTACAGACCAAAGTCACTGACTATATGTAAATGATAAATAGATGTTGTTATGTTTGGAACAAGAGAAATTTCATTTTGACAACTGTGTATTTGAATGAGCATAGGATTTCTTCAGTTTGGACTTAGTGAGTTATTTAGACATTAAACATTGTTCTGTTGCTTTAAATTGTATGATTTAGTCTTTGTGGTGATAGAACGTGCGTCCCTGATGTTTTTTCTAGGAGTCCACTTAACACGGACACCCACAAATAATACGGACACTTTGGTGTGTCCCTTCGGTGCCTGTATTAACCTGGTTGCACTGTACATGTATCAAAATAGGCCTGTTAATATCATGAAACATTTGTTTATTGTTCATCATCGCAATGAACATGCAGACAGCTTGAGCAGGTGCCATGGGTGTCCAGAAAGTTTACTGTTTTGTAATAATAGTCTTTATTATTTCAAAAGATAAAAATACATGTCTTACACTGTACATGTATGTTACAAGGTGTCAAAATAGCGAGTTAAAAATTAGATAAAATTACATATAAAACTAAGAAATTAATAGATATTATTTCACTTAATTCTTCTTGTAACATACAACTGTTTTCATTTTTGTTTAAGCATCAAATCTGAAAGCAGAGGATGTCACAGCTCTGGGCATTTCCACCATGAGAAGCACATTTTTAACATGGGATAGGTACAATTTTTGTAGTTTATTGTTATTTACAATGATTTAGAAATACATAGACAAGTAAAAACAAGCGATATAATATCCCGACGTTTCAGCGACCTCATGACGCCATTATCAAGGGTACAAATGAGCATAAAATAAAATTAACAAATCCGAGTTCAAGAGTTATAACTAATTTACATCGCGAAGGTGGCTACACAAATATTTTAGCACGGATAGAATCCGTTTGCACATTCACACTCGGTGTTAATTGTTTGATGTAAAGCATCTCGTTGACTAGAGATTCAACAAATTCAGCAATTCTAGAATTATCAACTCGAGAATTGCTGACCAGCAACCATTGCAGGCTTCGGGAAATTTGGCGGGAAATGATGTAACCCGAGTAGTCTTACTCTTTAAGGACCAAGACTCCGCTAACATTGTTAAGACGCAGTTGAAAGACCTTAGCATTAAACTCCAGACCACAATCCAGCCCGTATTTGTCAGTCGGAAAATTGGCCAAGACCTTAAAGATTGTGAGACTAAACCGCAGTTAGTTAATCAACAGTAGCTCAGTGGTTAGAGCATCCGACTAGATCACGGAGGGTCGTGGGTTCAAATCCCATCTGGGACTCGGATTTTTTTCCGAGTCTTAATTTCTCCTTACATTTAATATCTTTGTTGTTATTGTTGTTTCATCTTTATATACTCACTTTGGAGGTTGGTTGGCTGCATCTTGATATGCTTTAATGTGACAGCGCGATGCTGTTAGTGAGTTTCACATGTGCTAGTCAATACTTGGCTGTGTAGCCGCGCGATGCGGTTCCAGTCAAGACCCACAAATTGACCCTTGCTCACCATAGAGTCTCCAGTAGCTCAGTGGTTAGAGCATCCGACTAGATCACGGAGGGTCGTGGGTTCAAATCCCATCTGGGACTCGGATTTTTTTCCGAGTCTTAATTTCTCCTTACATTTAATATCTTTGTTGTTATTGTTGTTTCATCTTTATATACTCAGTGTGTAGTGTACCAGTTTAAATGTAACCTGTGTGATACAGGGAGCTATGTTGGCTACACGCGTGGGCATTTATATGCCCGCGTGGATGGCCATAAAAGCACGTCATCTTCAGTACGCAAGCACAATGACAATGACCACGCGGGTGCTGTCCCTGAGGACCTCCTTAGCTGTTTCAAAGTTCTCAAGAAATGCATGAACAAATTTGATTGTCTAGTCAACGAGATGCTTTACATGAAACAATTAACACGAAGTTTGAATGTGCAAACGGATTCTATCCGTGCTAAAATATTTGTGTAGCCACCTCCGCTATGTAAATTAGTTATTACTCTTGAACTCGCATTTGTTAATTTTATTCTCATTTGTACCCTT
Organism: Cladopsammia gracilis; assembly: GCA_022457155.1. NCBI lineage: Eukaryota > Metazoa > Cnidaria > Anthozoa > Scleractinia > Dendrophylliidae > Cladopsammia > Cladopsammia gracilis. The sequence goes on from JAJGOT010000327.1 coordinate 615,566, forward strand.
GATAATGGCGTCATGAGGTCGCTGAAACGTCGGGATATTATATCGCTTGTTTTTACTTGTCTATTTATTGTTATTCTTTTAATATCCACTCATTTCCTGGTATGCGACCACTCACTGGAATTGGGAAAGGTGATTGCTTAACCCCTTAACTCCCAAAACTCAAAATTCAAGACAAATCCCAAATTTCATTTTGTAAAATATTGATTGCTAAATGCAGAAAAAAAAAACAAAATAATGGTACCATGCAAAAGTACTGCTGAAGAAGTTTCATTTGAATGGTCACACCATAGGGTTTCATCGACAGACTCATCGACAGACAGTTTTAACTACAGGTAATGTAGTTAGTAAGAACTACATTACATGTCTCCTTAATTAAATTGTCGACTTTAGGAGTGAAAGGCTTATTAATAACCATTTCTTGAGATCCAGAGTTTCCTTGTTTTCCAAACTCTGTAAGATATACCATGTGAAAAGGACTTGATGAGTGCTCATAATTTATATCAAAATTGTGAAAAGAAATTATGGCTCTGACATAAACAGGCTTAAAATGTCAACTGCAAAAAAGGTCTATCCTACAAAGTCTTGGTGAGACAATCAAGATCCTTGAAGATCTTGGCAAATCTTGAGGATTTTAGATTTTAGATTCTGGCAAGAACTTGGAGGATCCTTGAAGATCTTGGCAGTTTTATTTTAAAGATTCTTGAAGATCTTTGCAATAATTCAGTACTAATATGTTTTGATGATACTCGACCATATCTTGCATTTGAATCATTCACAGGCAGAAGGGTCGTCCATACCACAACTTTATAAGTTGGCAAGACATGAGGTCACATAATCATGTTGCAAGTTGGAATAAATCGCTTACCCTCAAGGTCTGCAACATTTCACTGTTAACCCTTAGCTTTAAGCCCTATTGGTGATCATTACCTGCAAACTTCTTCTTGTACAGTGTAATATCAAATGAATGCTTAATCATGAGAATAATTTTAACGACATGATCACCCAAGATGAATTCTCTTGACCTTGTATTTTAACAACTTCCCCCTACTTCTTCTGTAAGAAACGTATGGGGACAAGCAAGGAGAATATGTATTTGTATTTTTGCTAATAGCGATAGAAGAAATACCGTAAAATCATCTATTAAGCCCCCACCCCCCATGCTGTTTTGGAGCAAGAAATGTATTAAGCCCCCCCCCTTCCCCCTCCCCTCCCCTCCCAACCAAAACAATAAATGACAGGCTGTGTTAGGTAACATTTTTACTGTACAAATTCAGACACAAATCCACATACAGTACTCACATCAAGCTTTTGGCGAAATATTACTGATACTTGCAGAAACAAATAATTATAGTACTGTAATTATGGTAATCATGAATGTGTAACACTTCATTGATCAATCAAAGTGATACTGGACATTTATCCATTTTATTCACTTGTGGTAACCTATTGAAATTTTTGAATTACACTAATAATGAATCCCTTAATAGCAGATTTATGGTGCTGACAGTTACTTAACATGTGCAATCATTTTGCTGCAGTAACCTTCTCTCTCTCTGTGGATTAGGTTTTCATAACTTTTTGAAATCTCCCAAATTCCCTCTAGATTTGAGTATATAGCATGGTCAGGTCATGTAACAATTAGCACACCATTTTCTATTTCTTAAATTGTTATGTTTTGTAAGTGAACATCTTGTAACAGTTGTGAGTTGAAGGAAGCATGCTTTTTTAAAACGTTTTTTATTGGCAGGGACGGGGAGATATACACCTTCAGTTGGGAATGCAGGGTTGTCACTAATTTTTGAAGTAATCAGAGAAATGGAAAAATAGTACCTGATCATTGCCTTGTTTGTCTAGGAAAGTAACCAGGGATAAGAAGTGTAGTACAGTGGTCGGGAAATCCCCCACCCTTGGCACTTAATGATAGCCCTGGGAATGCTTTTGGATTCAGTTTTAAGTAGTTTCATTTGTAAATTGCAAACCATGTGTACCACTCTCCGTCGTTCTCCTGGGATACAAGGGAGTGTTGTAGATACCTAATTCCCTGGAGATTAAGTTCACATGCTTCTTTCCCTCCCTCTCTCTGTTTAGGGTCTCAACGTTAGTTCTAAATTTCTTCACATGATTTCAAGACAAAAGAAGTACCTGGCTGGAAGTGTAATTAGTTTTTCAACACAGCATGTAAGTAGAACACAGACTTATTTAATATTAATATAATAATAATAACAATTAAAATTTACATTGTACCTTACTGTGAGCACCAAACAAACTATTTTACAAGTTAGCCAATCAGAGAGCGTGGATTCAATTGACAGGCATGCCTTCACGAAAGTTGAGCACAATGGAATGTAATCTTGTCACCTGGTGTTTATCACAGGAGTGTAAAGATAGTTACAAAATACAATGATTTTATTCACTTTTATTTAATATTGCTTCACATGTATCCGCAGTTACGAAAATGATTAATAACAAGAATTTGCTGGTGATATCATAGAAACTTGTAAAAAAGTTTGTCAGGTGCTTGTGGTAAGATGCGTCACACTGTAATATAATAAATTTTTTTTGCGACATTTTCAGGCTTCAATGAGACTTCACTGGTTACTCAAAACTCATCCTGAGGTAAGTGCTTCTCTATTGTCCCTATAAGTTCCAGTAGTGATAAGTATCTACATGTAATAGAGTAGTTTTCAATCGAGTATCGAAAGTAATTTCGCAACTGCTTTGGTTTTGCATTGCTACGCTTTGTGATTGGCTAAAAAATCTCGCGCCACTTTTTTAACCAATCAGAGGTAAAACCAAAACCAATCATGACTTGCTTGCACGCGTTTTCCCGCACTTGGCGCTGGCTACATGTATTTGCTTCGAGTTCTGATTGGTTCATTGGATTGTTTACGTCTGTTGTGATTGACCAGAGTAATTACTTTGGTTTTGGTTTTACGACACTCAATTGAAAACTGCTCTAATATTTCTTCTTGTAATTCCAATCCTTGATGAAACCCTCCCTTCAACCCTTTAACTCCCAAGAGTGGCATAAAATAAAATTAAAGAAAAATCCCAAAATTATTTCATTTTGTAAAAATATTGAAAAACAAATACTACCATGCAAAAGTACTGCCGAAGAGGTTTTATTTGAATGGTCACACCATAGGATTTCATCCACAGACTCAAAAGTTAGAACAAATGATACCATGGAAAAGTACTGCTGAAGAGGTTTCATTTGAATGGTCACACCATAGGATTTCATCAACAGACTCAAAAGTTAGAACAAATGGTACCATGCAAAAGTACTGCTGAAGAGGTTTCATTTGAATGGTCACACCATAGGATTTCATCAACAGACTCAAAGTTAGAACAAATGATACCATGCAAAAGTACTGCCGAAGAGGTTTCATTTAAATGGTCACACCATAGGATTTCGTCCACAGACTCAAAAGTTAGAACAAATGGTACCATGCAAATAAAGTACTGCTGAAGAGGTTTCATTTGATTGGTCACACCATAGGATTTCATCGACAGACTCAAAAGTTAGAACTACATTAAGTTAAACATGTCCATAATTGACTCTGGACATGAAAGGTTCAAGGTGGCTCTGTCCATATACAGTTATTGGCCAGTCTTCTTACTAAAATATACATGATCTTATTGCTGTCTTTCAAGAGTTTTGTTTTGCGATGCTAGGCATGTTTATACACATACAGGCAGCTTAGGCTTTATCCTTTATGGATAAGTCTAATTTGGTAGTCTTGTCTCATTACCATGGCAACCACTGATGCAGTTGTTTGGCTTGTTGTTCAAGGCCGGCTAACCTCTCAATGAAAATAAACAAATGTGTGCTTGCACCTTTTTCATACCAAGGCATTGTGCATCTAATTACTACGCTGTATATGGAGCCACCTTAAAGACACATTCCACACAGTCTGGATAGTTGAATGCAGTAATTTCTATTGCTTACTGCGCCTTTCAATAACATGCGGAATTTTAAATTCAAATTTCCACCAACAGTTGCGTTTTACGCTGCCGTCAATAATCTCAGCTTACCTCTCAGGAAACAGATCTTCACTTCAATGAGGTCAAAAGGTCACGTCCGTGCATTATGATTGGTAGATTTCGATCCATTTTGTTTGTTTCTTTTTTACATGGTCTGTTGGCTTTCGTATTAATTATGATTGACGGCAGGGAATAACGCAACCGTTGGTGGAGATTTGAATTTCAAATTCCGCATGTTATTGAAAGGCGCAGTAAAGCCATACTAAAATAGCATTTCTCGTGTTTTCAGCTTGCTAAGAAGGCTGAACTTGGTACGCTAGCATTTGGGACTATTGACTCCTGGCTCATTTGGAAACTAACAAAAGGTACACACTGCCCGCAATGCATTACAAGTATAGGATTGCACAGGCAACCCAATAAATCTGCAATAATAATCACTATGCCCCCCCCCCCCCCCCTCCAGAAAACAGTACCAGAGATACCGGTATACTTATTGAAGGACTAGGCATGGAGTCTGTGAGGGCGGAGTTGGTTAGAGCTTCATAGTACCCTGCTATATAAAGATAAAAAGTAATTTAATTTATATTTTATGGTCCATAAGTTATTTTTAATTATCATATGACCGGTCCCGTGCACATTCTTTTCACAACCCTTACTATTTAAAAACTACCTGTATGAGGGCTGTACACATGGGTGTCAGTGGGCCAGAAAAAGCTGTATGGCCTTGCGTGTTAAAATTTGAAATAATTTTGTCTCCAAATTGGTCATATCATAAAATACTTATTGACAAATTACAGTAGGTCTTAGTTCCCCCGTCATGGTCCACAGACCATATGCCATGACCTTGAAGCAAATATTTTCCCATCTGACCAGCCCACTCAGTCAATACTAAGTACATATTAGTCTTCAACAAGTTTGGAAAGGGTTTCAATTTTTTCTGATGGACTGAAAGGGTTTGGTTCTCTAGGGATGTTGATAGGGGATATGCACTGAGAAGTATTGATACTCCGAACCTTGTAACCTGCTATTCAAGGATTAATTTATTTAAATTTAGTTTCATGAACAGAATAGTTGGGGAATGGAATCATCTCCCTCATGATATTAGAGGAGTGCCCTCTGTGGCAGATTTTAAGATGAATGCTTCTAGATTTTTTAGCTCATTTTTGAATTTTTGTATATACATTTTTGCATTTTTGTATATATTTATAGGTTTATAGGTAGTTTGGGGTTTCCTCAGGTCTAGAATGTTTTTTTTTTGGAGTAAACATTTTGTTTCACAATACAAAGCTAACACTACTTACAAATCAATACATATACTTCTTACAGTGCGTACTTACGCTACTTACAAAACAATACATATACTTCTTACAGTCTGGTATTTACACTACTTACAATACGATACTTACGCTTATTACAAAAACAATACTTACAATACTTACAGAACGATACTCACACTAAACAATATTTTTTAACATACTTAAACCCTTATAGCTTGTATACCAAGAGAAGGAAAGAGGTCTAGAATGGTGCTGCGGCACCTTTTCAGGATTCTTTCCCTTTTTAACACTTTTCTTTGTACTAATTTGTTGTACTTTTGTTGTTAAAATAAAGTTTGAATATATTACATGTACCTACAGGTACCTTGTGTTATGTAAGGTGTGATAAAAGCACACACAAGTAGTTTGGCCCACATGGGGTACATACATGTAACCAGCTTATGTGACTTTCCTAACAAAGTGGATAGTTTTGTTGTCTGTTGGCTTTGTATTATTTCTAATCTATTATTTCAATAAACTCTGTTGACATAGAAATGTAAAAAGGAATTAATGGTGAGAAGGACTTTGCTTTTTTCCTTTAACTGACAGTGTATTTTATTGTGCCCTTCTTTGTCAAAGGTCAGTTTCACATTACAGATTACTCCAATGCAAGCAGCACAGGGATGTTTGACCCTTTTGTTGTAAGTAAGATTTTTAACTGGGCAGGTAATGGAAAGTAATATTTAGCTAACAATATTGAATTTGTGGTTTTCTTTCTACATGTAATTTTGAGAATTTTCAAGCAGCCTCTTCTTTCCTTAGATGTTGGAAAAATTGCTTGAATTTGATTATCATATCCTTTTTTCTCTCTTTGAGGAATTACTTAATATTTTTCTTTAGGTGCTCTAAGAGCATTAAGTGAAAGAGAAATTTATTATTTGGTCAAAAAATTTAGTATAGTTTTGCAGACCAAAACAGAGCAAAATCGCTGTGACATTACCCCTTTCAATAATATTGCTGTTCATGATTGTAAAGTTTGTTTGATGTTGAGGTTCATTTTTGTTCAAATCTGTCTCTGTCAGATGGAGTGGAGCTCAATATTGACAAGCTTGCTTGGTATACCCATGTCAATCCTACCGAGAGTAGTCGATACCAGGTACATAGCCATAGCCAGAAAGTATGATGTATGTAATGTTTACTTCATGAGCAGGAGTGTTGTATCGGCCTATACAATCACGAAGCGCAGCCGAGTGAATGTATAGTGCCGATACAACACGGTTGCTAATGTGGTAAACAACTTGTGAAATTCACATTCCAGATACAACTCACTAGTGGTTGTGTCTAATTTACATATCAGATACAACTCACTGGTGGTTGTATCTAATTTACATATCAGATAAAACTCACCAGTAAGTTGTATCTGGATTACGGGGTAACCATGTGATTGGAATGGCTCATTTCTATTTGTTAGTACCCTTATGAATTATTGATGAATTCTACAAAAAAAAGTTCCATATTACAATGAAACCTGTATTAAGCGGAAACCCTTGGGACCCTAGTGTGTGCTTAATAGAGGGATCCGCTGAATACAGGTTCATTTTACAGTATATAGGGAATGAAAATTTAGGGTTCAAAGCATCCGATTAATTTCAGGTAGGGTTCAAAGTCAGGTGGTTATTTTTTCCCGCCTTTGACCTATGGCCTATTATTCACATTACTGAACTGTCTACCTTTTTCCTTCCTTAGCGGTCAAATCTGTGAAAGCCATAGAGATATTTTTGGTGCACCAATTCCTGTGAGATCCTTGGTAAGCAGTGTTCTATTTTGCAACAGTCAATGTTCTGCAACGTTCTTCAGTAGTTGTTCTGCGAGCTACCACTGAGCAACAAGGCCAGATGGTAATTTGGTCAATTATGAGTTCAAGTCCCTGAGGCAGGGGGAGGGGGTACTCCCTATAATGGGCTATACGGGGATGCTCCACCCGAAAGGGGTACCTTTTTGAGGCTGGAGGTATATGAAAGGGTCGGTATTTTACGAGTTGAAGTATATGAAAGGCAGGGATTTCATGAAGAATAGGAAAAGGTAGCGAAAACATGAGTTGAAGCATTAAAAAAGGTAGGGAAAACTGCCATTTAAGTATTATAAAAGGGCCTTTCAAAATGTATCAAATAGATGCACGTAAAGGCTATATGAAAGGGGTACCATTTTCAATGAAAGGCATATGAAAGGGGTACCATTTTCAATGAAAGGTATATAAAGAGGTACCTTTTCTGTCAAAAAACGGTTTATGGAAGGGTAAGGGTTTGGACCTCGGGGGTGGAGCATCCCCGTACAAAACTTTGTTGAGTACCGGTAGCCCCCTGCCCCCCTGGGTTTAAAGCGTTTGAACCAGAATCGTAAAGGTCATGGGTTTGAATCCCAGGAAGCCAGAAATTTTTTTCAGGTGCTAATTACAACTCCTTTATTTGCTGTAGAACTGGAAAGATAATGTTCTCTTTCATTCTTTCTACTGCAGTTCATATGAATTTATTGTTAAAGGGACACTGTCACCTATTTTTAGTATCACTTTGAAAAGCCAAAAAAACAAATTTGTTTCAATGGAAACCTTAAAATAATGGTCCAGTTTTGTTAACAAATACTCTACCAGTGCACAGAAACTAGTATTCGTTATCTTTGGCTGCAGATGGCCAGGATGGAAATGGATTGCAACTTGAAAAAATTGGCCAATTTTTTCAAGTTCCTCCCAAGAGTCGTGGAAAACTTGCAGAAAAACTTATTATGGTTTATTCTTCCTTGAAGAAATCACTTGATATTATCTTCTTGGTGTTCTAAAAGCAATTTTATGTTTGAGCAAAGGCACTTTGTCATATATTTTGTGTATTTTGACCAAAACACAGCAAAATCTGCATGACAATGCCCTTTTAATATGTTACCATATTGTAACTGATTTATCATTGTATTTAAGGTAGCGGACCAACAGGCCGCCGTATTTGGCCAGTGTTGTTTTGATGCAGGAGACGTCAACTGTACCATGGGAACTGGATCGTTTATTAATATCAACACTGGTTCATATCCACATGCTTCTGTGGCTGGTAGGAGCTGTGTTATGCCCCCTTCTAAACGTTCCAACATTGTTGGCCATTATCTAACATAATACCCAATATTCCACGAACAAAAAATGTTGGTCCAACATCTACCAACATGCGATGCTGACCTGTCCAACATTGTTGGATAAACATTATTCGCCAATGTCATTCAACATATTGCCCAATATTCCACGAACAAAAAATGTTGATCCAACATCTACCAACATGCGGTGCTGACCTGTCCAATATTGTTGGATAAACAGTATTCGCCAATGTCATTCAACATATTGCCCAATATTCCACGAACAAAAAATGTTGGTTCAACATCTACCAACATGCGATGCTGAACTGTCCAACATTGTTGGATCAACAGTATTCGCCAATGTCATTCAACATATTGCCCAATATTCCATGAACAAAAAATGTTGATCCAACATCTACCGACATGCGATGCTGAACTGTCCAACATTGTTGGATCAACATTATTCGCCAATGTCATCCAACATATTGCCCAATATTCCACGAACAAAAAATGTTGGTCCAACGTCTATCAACATGCGATGCTGACCTGTCCAACATTGTTGGATAAACATTATTCGCCAATGTCATTCAACATATTGCCCAATATTCCACGAACAAAAAATGTTGATCCAACATCTACCAACATGCGGTGCTGACCTGTCCAATATTGTTGGATAAACAGTATTCGCCAATGTCATTCAACATATTGCCCAATATTCCACGAACAAAAAATGTTGGTTCAACATCTACCAACATGCGATGCTGAACTGTCCAACATTGTTGGATCAACAGTATTCGCCAATGTCATTCAACATATTGCCCAATATTCCATGAACAAAAAATGTTGATCCAACATCTACCGACATGCGATGCTGAACTGTCCAACATTGTTGGATCAACATTATTTGCCAATGTCATCCAACATATTGCCCAATATTCCACGAACAAAAAATGTTGGTCCAACGTCTATCAACATGCGATGCTGACCTGTCCAACATTGTTGGATAAACAGTATTCGCCAATGTCATTCAACATATTGCCCAATATTCCACGAACAAAAAATGTTGATCCAACATCTACCAACATGCGGTGCTGACCTGTCCAATATTGTTGGATAAACAGTATTCGCCAATGTCATGCAACATATTGCCCAATATTCTACGAACAAAAAATGTTGGTCCAACATCTACCAACATGCGATGCTGACCTGTCCAACATTGTTGGATCAACAGCATTTGCCAATGTCATTCAACATATTGCCCAATATTCCACGAACAAAAAATGTTGGTTCAACATCTACCAACATGCGATGCTGAACTGTCCAACATTGTTGGATCAACATTATTCGCCAATGTCATTCAACATATTGCCCAATATTCCATGAACAAAAAATGTTGGGCCAACATCTACCGACATGCGGTGCTGAACTGTCCAACATTGTTGGATAAACGGTGTTCGCCAATGTCATTCATCATAATGCCCAACATTCCACCAAGAAAAAGTGCTGGTCCAACATCTACCGACATGCGGTGCTGAACTGTCTAATATTGTTGGCGGACCAACAAATATTCGCCAACAATTTGAGAATATTTAGCTCTTGTTTTAGCGACACCTGCCAATTTTCAAACATTTCCACTATGGGCAGCATTTGTGAAAACACCGTTTTTGGGGCCGTTTTCCATCTGGCGAAATGGTTGGCCATTATTAATTATTCATGAACACTGAAGCGGCAAATTCGAACACGGGTGCGCTTCATACACAGAAGGTGACCGTAAATGGAAGTTTTATTACCGTAAATGCTCTATTACGTCCCCCGGGGCTTATTTATTTTCAGGCCTTCTAGAGGGTGGCTTAATAGAGGCGGGGGGGGGGGCTTATTTAATGCTCTATTTCTCTCACTACTTGATAAGAAAGTATTGAAACTGTCCCATATGAAATTGGAAGTTGGAAATGTTGAGATCAAGAAATGTGTCTTCCTTGGTTTTGTGGGGAGGGGGGGCGGGGGCATAATAAAAGGGGGTTATTAAAAACATATTTACTATTCAATACCCAGTGCCATTGTTCTCTCTCTGCACTAAATCACTGATTGCAGTCTTTAAAGATGCTAAAACAACTGTCTCAGGAAAATGGGGGCGGTCCTTTTTGTCAACAGGGAAATTATCAGGGGTAATTATACTAAACGTGCTAAAACAAACAGGCTGCAATATTTTTAATATTGCAGCCTGCACACCGCAATATTTTTAATATTGCAGTGTGCACCCCTGCAATATTAAAAAACCAGTCTGAGATTATCAAGGGCAACAAACAGCAATTTTCAACTATTTTTTTGTTTCACGCACTTCTTAAATTACACTTACGAAAATTCCCGGAACAGGCTTAAAGCGCTCATCTGAAGCAAAATTAAGCACCATACATTACTCACTAATAAAAATGCCATGGGTCGATTCAATTAAATTATGTCCGCCAAAGCAGAAAAATTAAACGGGCTAATGAACCTTATCCTCGCTTTCGAAACCACCAGCTTTAGGTGAATCTTCACCAGTATTTAGAGTTCGGTTTTGTTGCCGTGTTATAAAAATCGCCCCTTCATCCTCGTCTAATGTAGAACCATTGTCGTACACTTCTTCTATGTCTGGTAACAACTGAAGGAAAAAAGTTTCGCTGGATATGCAAATATCCCGGTATATCGCATGTCTATTGTTTCCGCATAGTTCGCGGCCGGAAAATAGTCTAAAGAAAAACAAAGATATCTATTCAAATTATCATTAGTACCAAACGTACCGCATTTCTCACACTACACATTGTTTTAAAATTTTTCAGCGAGCCGCTAGATGGAAAACATCACATGCTCAAAAACAAACAACGCAAAACACAAATCAACTAATAAAACAAATACATTTATATTCAAAACTATGATAGTGCGAAACGGACCGCATTTCTCACACTGTACATTGTTTTACATTTTTTTCAGCGAGCCGCTAGTTGGAAAACATCACATGCTCAAAAACAAACAATACAAAACACAAATCAACTATTAAAACAAAAGCATCTATATTCAAAACTATGATTAGTGCGAAACGAACCGCATTTCTCACACTGCCTTGTTTTGCAGTAGTTCAAAGACCTAAGTGTTGAAAAATATTCAAAAGCACAACACACATACACAAAACGCAATCAAATGTTGAAACGCTACCGCAAGGCGTCTCAGTCACCAATTCCCAGTTGAGCTGATTAACAAGTGCTAATTATATTCTTTTGTGCGTTCAGGAACAAAGCAGAAGGGGCGCCTGCAATCAGTGATTTAGTGCAGAGAGAGAACAATGGCACTGGGTATTGAATAGTAAATATGTTAGATAGTTACTTCGGCCAACAGCAATATGTGATATATTGCAGTCAGCTTCGGGCTACGCCCTCAGCTGACTGCAATATATCACATATTGCTGCCGGCCTCAGTAACTATCTAATACTTAAAGCCCAAGAAGGGTGGCTTACTAAAGCGTTCACGGTATATCAATATCTTTGTGTTTTCCTTCACAGGTCTGTATCCACTTGTAGGGTGGAAAATAGGAGGAGAGACGGTATTCATCGCAGAAGGAAACGCCGCGGGGTGTGGAACAGCCATGGAATGGGCACATCAAATGGGTAGGAACTTTAATGTGATAAGTAAAACAACAACAAACTGTTAAATCGGTCGTCGAGAGTGGTTTGGTTTTTTGGAAAAGTGGGCACTTTGGAGAGGTGGTTGCACGGATTAAAGGTGTTTCTTTCTAAAGAAGCTGTGGTGTTGTATCGGTGGGGGAGTGAAACAGGAAAATCCTGTTTTATCAACTGAGTACACCACAGGCTTACCAACCTCCGTTTGTGTGGTGGACTGTGCTTTTAAATGAATATAGGGGTTAGTTTCTGAAGAAACTGTGGTGCTGTGTCGGTCGGGAAGTGAAACAGGAAAATCCTGTTTTACAACTGAGTACACCACAGGTTTACCAACCTCCGTTTGTGTGGTGGACTGTGCTTTTAAATGAATACAGGGGTTAGTTTCTGAAGAAACTGTGGTGCTGTGTCAGTGGGGAGTGAAACAGGAAAATCCTGTTTTATCAGGTTTTCTGACAAGGTAAATTGGCAACCGTGAAAAGATTTAAAATGTGACATTTCGAACGCTAGCCCTTCGGATTTCACTCTGAGGAAGGAATAGCGCTCGAAACGTCAGCTTTTTTCTTCTTTTTATGGTAGCCAATTTACCTTATCACCTCAGTCGATAACACCAAATTTTTATGTACGCATTGGACACTCTGTCGTAAGAGCGGTTTTCAGTTGAGTGTCGAAAGTAATTTCGCGATTGCTTTGGTCTTGCATTGGTACGCTTTGTGATTGGCTAAAAAACCTCGTGTCACTTTCTCGACCAATCAGAAGTGAAACAAGCCATAACCAATCGCGATTTGCTTGCACGTGTTTTCCCGCGCTTGGCGCCGGCTTCATGCATTTACTTCGAGTTCTGATTGGTTCATTGGATTGCGTGTGTCTTCTGTGATTGGCTAGAGTAATTACTTTGGTTTTGGTTTTACGACACGATTGAAAACCGCACTAATGTGACCTTGCGTTAAGTAATTCTTTAGTCCTATCGCTATATTGGTTGTTTTCAAGGCTCATGTAGAAATACGTTTTGTTAGCTGTTCTGTTGATGAAGTTTTGATAAAAAGACTTCTTTTTCTTTCTTCAAGGTTTTTACGATGATGTCTCGCTCACAAGTGATACTGCATTTTCTGTTGAAAGTAAGTGAGAACGCTTGCGGGTAAGTCACGATTGTCTTTGGTTTTACTTCTAATTGGTTCAGAGAGTCTTCAGAAAGTGGCACGAGATTTTTAGCCAGTTACAAATTGTAGCAGTTAAAAACTAAAGCAAAGTATACATAAATTAATGAACGGCCAATTTTACGCAATAAGATTCTCTCTGTGTTTGCCGCGTAGGTTTATTTTGGAAATTAAAGAGACACTGTCCCGTGTTTTCATGATTATGGCCAGGAGCTTGCTTTAAACTTACGTTATTATCTTAAAATTGGAAGAAACCATCGCCAAAAGTGATAGAAGCAAAGAAATATGAACTAAACAGACAAAGTAATGGCTAGAAAAGTCAAAATTTCACAAGAATGGTAAGTTTGATTTCTTGACCGCCTGCTGATAAATCAAATTTGATGAACTGTAATCCACTTCAATCTTTGCAATCCTGCACTTTATCTCCAAACTACTGCTTTTGTTTTGCTTTACAGAATCTTTTTATCCAACTAAGTTGTATATTTGGTGGCATTTGGCGATATAACGTGGAAATAAGCTAAGTGAAATTTTGCTATTTCGGCGAGACAGTATCCCTGTAACAAAGCGTACGTTGTTTTCTTTCTTCAGGCACGGAAGGAGTTTACTTTGTTCCTGCTTTTAATGGATTGCAGGTGAGTCCGTTAAAGATTTTCGAAAGTTCTCCGAATACTATCAGATGGTTGTACGAAGGTTTTCGGTCATTTACCGAAGATTGCCGAAGATGTTTCGATGATAGACCGACAATTTTTAACTCAAAATCAAATGAAGAATGATCCTCGCAGTTGTGAACGCAATTTAAGCAATTGCGAAAAGAAGCCTGAAAAAAATTCAGGACTTCAACGGGGTTCGAACCCGTGACCTCGCGATACCGGTGCGATGCTCTACCAACTGAGCTATGAAGCCACTGACGTTGGGAGCAGGTCAATTGTAGGTTCATATGTTCCCGTGAAAGGAGTGAGTGTGAAATGATATATATAAAAATAAATCATATATGAACTGCGGAAATGAAATCAAATGAAGAGTGATCCTCGCAGTTGTGAACGCAATTTAAGCAATTGCGAAAAGAAGCCTGAAAAAAATTCAGGACTTCAACGTTTTTCAACGTTTTGGGCGTTCATATTTTTGGAGGCTTGCTTTTGTCTGGAATTTAAACGTCCGACCCTTTTGCGAAATTTAAATGCTATCTATCTACTTCGGGCACACCCCACCGATTTAATGAGTTTTTTCCACTCCTTTGTCAGACATGATAACTGGGAGTTCCTGTCGTGCCAGTCCAGTGGCCCCCTCTCTATTCTTTAGAGATACTCTGTCCTTAAAGGCAGAATTTCTGCAAGGCGACTGTTGACTATGTATCCAAATCGTTGTTGTTTTCATTTGCTATTCACAGGCCCCAATAAACGACAACAAGGCTTGTGTATCGTTGATGGGCATCAAGTCGACCACAAGAAAGGCGCATATCATGAGAGCCATTCTGGAATCAATAGCTTATAGGTAACTTTATATAAGTTAACACTTACACTCAGATTTATTCAAATATTATCCCATTTAAGAATAGCGAACATGTATAATCGCGTTCCTAATTTCGTGTTGGTTGTCCTGTGGTTATGTGTAGTAAAATTTGAGATTTTTTGGTAGACGGTCTTCCAAATGGCTGCCCCTATTGTTTTTTTTTCCAGGGGCTCATTTCCGCCGGAAATTCCTTCGACTGCGTCTCCATAATCTGTGATTACTACTAGTATATAGATTGCTTCATGGTCAGTGCGGAGCTCAGCCCATGATTTACTGAAATACTATAATAGAGCAGTTTTCAATTGAGTGTCGTGAAACCAAAATTAAAGTAATTACTCTGACCAATCACAGCAGTCCTAAACAATCCAATGAACCAATCAGAGCTTGAAGCAATAGACGATATTCGTATTCACGGTATTGAACTGGAACTAGCGTGCAATCGAGGCTCATGCGGGGGGATCTTTTCACATGCAAATATTTTTAATGATATTCCCCCGCATTAGTCTCGACTGTAAGCTAGTTCCAGTTCTGTACCGAGAATACGAATATTGTCTATTACATGTAGCCGGCGCCAAGCGCGGGAAAACGCGTGCGAGCAAGACACGGTTGGTTTTGGTTTTACTTCTGATTGGTCGAGAAAGTGGCGCGAGATTTTTTAGCCAATCACAAAGCGTAGCAATGCGAAACCAAAGCAATTGTGTAATTACTTTCGATACTTAATTGAAAACTGCTCTATTTAGAGCGGTTTTCAGTTGATTTTGCGATTGCCTTGTGATTGGCTAAAAAAATGTAGCGCCATTTTTTCAACCAATCAGAAGTAAAACCAAAACCAATCATGACTTGGTCGCACCTGGTCGCACCGTTTTCCCGCGCTTGGAAGCGGCTACATGTATTTGCTTCTCGAGTTCTGATTGGTTCATTGGATTATCTGCGTCTGCTGTGATTGGCCAGAGTGGTTTTGGTTTTACGACACTCATTTGAAAACTGCGTTATGTTAAGAACATGCTTTAACATGCTCAAAACGTAGGCGTTCTTATAAACAATAAACCTTCTAATCATTTTGGTTTACTTCACGCAGGTTTACGCAGTTATATGAAACTGCTGTGGAAGAAACGCATATACCGCTTATGTCTTCAATCAAGTAAGTTTCTACTGTCACACCGTAAGGTTTTCAAGCTCAAAAATAACCAAAATGTTAAAGTTGTTTTATTAAAGTATCTTCTTGGGGATTTTGGCGTGTTTTGGGGTCAAAACTGCCCCAAATTAAAACTACCTTTGTCATACATGTTACAGAACATCAAGAGAAAAATTTCAAGTGAAATTAAAAAAAACATTATAAGAGTTTTAGCAAGTTTTCCAAGACGCAAGGCTATAACCCTGTAAAAATCGGCCCAATTTGTTCAAGCTGCAGCCATCTGCAGGGATGTAGCTAAGAAAAAAGTTAGTAGGCTTATTAACAAGCCCAGCCGGTTTTTCTGGCTTGTGCACCTTCCAAATCACCCCGAGCCTTTGTTTTCTAGTGAAATTTCAGCCGGCAATAAGTTCTCTTTCAGCTGGTGAAATTAGTCGGTAGCCCGCGGCTCCTAGCTACATCTCTGCATCTGCAGCCCTAGACACTTATTTTTACTCTTAGAGCACTAGTAGAATAATTTTAAACAGCACTGGACCATTATTTTTGAGTTTCAACTGATTTAAATGCAATCGAACCTGTATATAACGGCCCTGTATTAAGCGGCCACCCTCTATTAAGCGGCCAGTTTTCAAAGTCCCGATTTTTCGCTCATACAAACGCTGTATTTGTTACCTGTATTAGGCGGCCACCTCTATTAAGCGGCCGCGGCCACCCTGTAGCAGTCCTATGTTTGTCTTTCTTTGTTATTTTTACCAGTATTAAGCGGTCACCCTTTGAACGGAAACTAAGCCACATGTCATTTTATGCGGTATTTTATTGTGTTTAAAATACGATCCATCATCACTATAAAGAAATAACATGTACAAAGCTACGGTAAGCTGATAATCGGCCGTTTAATATCGTTAACGCTTTCCAGATGTCCGCAATGTGCTGAAGTACAGTACAACATCACGTACGCAAAAAAATGTTCGTTTTGAATATGCTTCACTCTTTAGAAATTCCTCTTTAATTAGCTTGTTCTTCAGCCATGTAATGGAGAATGAATCGCCTTCAAACGTATACTCGCAAGGGATTTCCAGGCCATAACCTCCACCTCTATTAACTCGCTTGCCCTTTACCGTAACTTTCCCGTTGTTTGTTGGCCGTTTAAAAAATTTGGTTAGCCACAATGCCATCAACTTAGGGACATGTCCAATCACTTCATAATCATCCATCACTTCATTAGGGTGATCGCTTGAAAGAGTGTTGATTGTCCCATTGTTTCCTTGCATGAAGTGTTTTTGTATGATACGCCATTAAAATTAACATTAGACCACGCCCAGTGAGTATTTTTAGTGATCCTGTATTAAGCGGCCACCTGTATTAAGCGGCCAGTTCCTCAAGTCCTGAGGGTGGCCGTTATATACAGGTTCGACTGTATTTCTTTTGGCTTTTTAAAGTAAGACTAAAAATGGTGACTTAGACCCTTTAATTACTGAAATTATCAGTCACTTTTATTTGAATCGTGAAAAGTCCCGCTTTTATCCACAAAAATAATAGTTAGAACCACATATATTTACTCGTTTTATGGTCTTTCGTTTTCTTTTTTCAGAGTTGACGGTGGAATTTCCAACAATGACTTCGTTTTAGAGTTAATGAGTAGCTTGACCTGCCAGACTATTGATCGACCATCACAGACCGACATGTCAGCTTTGGGCGCTGCATTTCTCGCTGGGCTTTCCGCTGGTAATTTAACTTTTAGTTTGTATAGTCCCTCTCTTATCTTAACAATAGTCTCACGCGATAGTCTTGAGCGCGCACGAAAATCCGGCTCTGCGCTCGAAAACATTGAGTTTCCACGTGGCTGGTAATCTATTTTTCTTTCGAGCAGTTTTTCGTTCATTGGGAGTATTTTTTTTTTTGCAATTAAGAGCGATGCCAAGTTTAGAACAACTAGTGGTATGGACTCGTTTAACGTGCGTGTTCCAGCCAGTGAAAACCAAGATGCTGTTTTTCCAGCCAAAAAAAAAGGTAGCAAAAGAAAACCGTGACCTGTGCCTCCGGATGCATGATTTCCGCCCTAGCTTGGCACCGGCTACAAGTTTCCCGCCCTTGGCAATGGTTGCATTATTTCCCGGCGCCCTTGGCACCGGCAGTAAGTTTTCCCGCACTTGGCACCAGCATGTTTTCCCGCCATCTTCACAGCTTACCTGCTTTTTCTCCCGCGCTTTGCAAGGGTAAGACATACATGTATTCCTTCTTTTAAACAGTATAAGAGGCTTAGCTCCTCCCCCATTTCACACCTTTAGCTTGTATGTTTTGTTTTCCCAATGTATGTCATGTGGTGTTACCCTAGAGAACTGTTTCTTTTAAGTTTTGTTTTCTTCACGTGCATATGTATGCGTAATTTTTGAGAACATCACATGACCAACGTTGGGAAAACAAAACATACAAGCTAATGAGGTCTATAAAGGCGTCTTTCAGTCACAAAACGTGAATAACTTGCGCGTCCTTTAAATATAATTTGCTTCAAAAATCTAATTAAACCAAGATTTTACCTAAGCAAAAAAGAAAATAGAAGTTCATAAAGACTTCTGATATAACTTTCGTAAAGTTTTCCCGAATTGTGTTTGTAATGGTCTTAGTAATGACGCATGTTTGTTGTCAGTTGTTAATGCTTCAGTGGTTGATTTACGACTGGAGGTGAGAATGGCCAGGCCAGTCTCCTTTTATACCGGAACTTCGTGTTTAACACCAGTGACTTGTTTTGATTTCTAATGGGTTCGTTACTTTATTATCGCATATTCAACACCGGCTGCAAGTTTTCCCGCCCTTGGCACCGGTTGCATGTTTTCCCGCGCATGTTTCCGGTTTCCCGCTATTGCCACCAGTTGCACTCATTTTTCCCGCGCTTTGCACAAGTGACACGTTCAGCCAAATGCGATTGCCTTATAGCGGAGCTCTCGCGGGCCGAAGGCCCGCTCGCGGAACCCCATACTCATAGAACCTATGCCCGTCATTTTTCATGGTCATGGCTAGCGGAATGTTTCGCGGGCGCGCGTCTATTACATGTGTGTCCGTCGCGCAAGGCTAGCTTGCGGGCGCGTATTATGTCGCAAAACATGCGCGTATGACGCCACACAACATCCCGGATCTTAGCAATTTTAAAACCAAAGCGAGGCTTTGTTTTTCGCGCGGCTAAACGGCCGAATGTCACGTCAGCTCGGTAAACACTTTCATTGATGCTTTGCTGTGTATAGCGGAGAAAACCGTTTCAAATTAAAGTCGTTATTTCCCTGCATTTTTTCGCGGTTTGCTACTCAAGACAGGGATACTAAGTAAGGGATACCCAGAAGCCGCTATAGTGGAGAAAGAAGAGCTTTCAGGGATAAAATCTTGCTTCGAGGAACTTCATACGTTTTTATCAATGCGGGAGCAATACGGGGAGATGTTTCTCACTTCGGATTTCAGAACTGAAGAAGCGGAGATGTAAAGAATTTCCAGCAGTAGAGGGACTTAAAGGAAAAACAAATTACATTTTTCGATGGAAATTTATCTTGATATCAATCTGTGATTGACTTTTTCTTTGTGTTCTCGTTAGTTTTGGAGAATTGTTTATAAAACGTGCTCAAATTCAGTCGTTTTGATTTCTTTCATCGAAGACAGCTCGGCCTCGATGCGCTATAAATGGTTCGCGTTTTGCTTTTAAACATAAACTTATGGAGATTTGAATAAAATTTTTCGAAAGAAGATTGTGTTGTCCATTTTTATGTGTTTGTTCATTCATTACATAGGTTGAAAAGCGATTTTATGTAAGCAAGACAAGACTTGGATTTTATAGTTCTGACTTCACTCGTGTCGTCTTTTAATATGCAAATATGTTTGTGTATTTTTTGCAATTTTGATTTCCAAATCAGTTTCTCGGGCAATTTTTGATACGCAACAGGTGTATTTTATTCGGAATTTTTTTTTTTTGTTTTTTTGTGAACTTTTGTACGGTCTAAACGTACTGTGCAGACGGTCGCGTAATACTGTTTTTGAGAATTGCTAAAATTGAAAAATAGCCCGGTTGTCAATCTTAATTCTTGTGCTTCCGACCTTTCACCTCAGTTAAGTTTATCATCGGCTTTCTGTTCAGAGAGCTACGCTGTTAGGCTCAGCCTATCTATATATATTATTTTCTTTCAAGACAGTTACTACAACCCCAGTTCTTTATGTAACGTTCTCCTTTCTAAATCTAATTCGTTTTCATGTCAGGCGTGTGGAAATCACGGGATGAGTTGAAAGCGATCCGTTGTTCTCAAGCGTTGTTCCAACCCAAAGCTTCCATAAGAGAGAGATTCCTCAAAACATTTGACGAATGGAAAGAAGCGCTTCACAGAAGTAAAAATTGGTACAAATGGGACTGACCGTTTTCTGTTAAATACCGTACATTAATTTTAATAAATTCAGCATTGTATATAATTTATCTTTTGCCTTTGCTGGACCCGGTTGTTCAAAACACAACAAAGCTATTGCAGCTCAACCGTGTCTAACTTTTTAAAGTTCGGTTATTGTAAAACTGTTGTAAAACCAAACAAATTGAAATGGAAAGTTCGGGTATATTTGTAATCCGAAAATAGCACCAATTGAGTTTTGAATAACGGGGACCAGGAGCTAAAACATAATTTGTATGTAAAGCACTTGGGGAGATTTCCTTTTTAGAATTATAAGTTAATCTCTTGTAAGCAACCACTCATCATAACAGGATTGGGAAATCTCTCTTTTACTGCTATAAATGAAGAACGACTTTAATCAAAATTAATGAAAATACCAAATTTAATTTTGTAACATACCGAAAACCAAACAGCACCTCAGGAAAGTACTGCTCAGTAGCTTTCATTTGAATGGTCACACTTTGGGGTTTCATCCACAGACTCAAAAGTTAGAACCACCTTGTACAGCAACATAAACAGTACCACAGAAAAGTACTGCTCAGTAGCTTTCATTTGAATGGTCACACTTTAAGATTTAATCTAGAGACTCAAAATTTAGAACCACTTTATACAGAATAACAAACAATACCACAGGAAAGTACTGCTCAGTAGTCTCCCACGCAGCCGTTATCTGTCTCGTCACGCAAGGTAGGAGCGTTGCGTGACGAGACAAATAACGGCTATGTAAGAGACTAACTGCTCAGTAGCTTTTATTTAAAAGGTCACACTTAAGGATTTCATCTACATACTCTAAAGTTAGAACCACCTTGTACAGCATAATAAACAGCACCACAGGAAAGTACTGCTCAAAAGCTTTCATTTGAATGTTCACACTTTAGGATTTGATCCACAGACTCAAAAGTTAGAACCAGCTTGTACAGCATAATAAACAACATCACGGGAAAGTACTGCTCAATAGCTTTCATTTGAATGGTCACACTTTAGGATTTGATCCACAGACTCAAAAGTTAGAACCAGCTTGTACAGCATAATAAACAACATCACAGGAAAGTACTGCTCAATAGCTTTCATTTGAATGGTCACACTTTAGGATTTCATCCACAGACTCAAAAGTTAGAACCACCTTGTACAGCATAATAAACAGTACCACAGGAAAGTACTGCTCAATAGCATTCATTTGAATGGTCACACTTTAGGATTTCATCCACAGACTCAAAAGTTAGAACCACCTTGTGCTTTGTGATTGGTTGAAAGAACTCGCTCCACATTCTCAACCAATCAGAAATAAAACCAAAACCAATCGTGACGTACTTAGCACGCGTTTTCCCGCGCTTGGCGCTGGTTACATACATTTGCTTCAATTCTGATTGGTTCATTGGATTTTCTATGTCTCTTGTGATTGGCCAGAGTAATTACTTTGGTTTTGGTTTTACGACACAATTAAAAACTACTTTAATTAACAACCGCGCTGTTGTGTATTTTATTATTTATATATCTCAAGAGGCACATGAAATAAATATTTTTTTATATATTTCGAGAGCTGATAATGTGTTCAGTAGTGTTATTGCTAACACTGTAGAAAGACGAAGCTCTTATACGAAAAAGAAACGCAGATTAACGAAACTGTTCGAGCTATCGCCCAAAATCGTCACTTAGTCCATTTTACATCAAACTCCTGAATAGACAATATTCGTATTCACGGTATTGAACTGGAACTAGCGTGCAGTCGAGGCTCATGCAGGGAATCTTTTCACATGCAAATATTTTTAATGATATTCCCCCGCATTAGCCACGACTGTAAGCTAGTTCCAGTCCAATACCGAGAATACGAATATTGTCTATTGAGAAATCCTTTGTAGTCCAATACGCCATTTTCTAGTTTTACTGTCAAATCCCAAAGAAACCTGCCGTTTCGTTTGGCAAATCGTTGCCACGAATAGCCCAACTGCCCATTTCCGAGTTGCTCTTGGCCTCCTTTTCAAACCGAGGCCAAGTGCAAAACCATTCATATGAAAATGAGTTTTCTTTCACATGCAAATAGAACTTATATCCATATGAATGGTTTTGCACTTGACCTCGGTTTGAAAAAGAGGCTAAGAGCAACTCGGAAATGGGCTATTTATAGTTGTCAACTTAGTGACCTGGCCTTTAAGTGGAAGTGAGACTGAAGTTGACCTTGTTTTGATACAAACCTTCCCGCTTTTCATATGTACAGTAAATCATGTTCTTGTGCGAACCAACCTTGTTCAGCATGGTTTACATACGAAAAGCAGGAAGGAAATCGAAGTCAACGCCAGCTCCACTTTCACTCAAAGGCCTGGGGACTGGTTGTGCTTAAATCTTGCCGTCCAGAAGGACGTCGGACACCTTATTGAGACTTTAATAAATAACGTAATGTCGACAATAAATTTTTAAGTGTAAAAAAGAAAATCTAACATCCCCACTCAGGATTGAGCCTGTGACCTCAGCTAGGAAAACCTTTGAATGCAGAGGTCCGCACGACGCAGAAATTAAACTTGCTGGCATAGTTGCCGGATCTTCCTTGTGAAAGATCTCGTGCCAGGCGTCACGTGAATGTGAAAATACAAAACTGAATGCAAGGCTGGCACTACAGCAAAGGGCAGATTTATTTATGGCTAATATTTCGACTAATAGTACTAGTCTTCCTCAGGGCCAGGGCTATACTGAAAGAAAATATTGTAACGGCTCCTCAAATTTGAAAATACATGGTTATAAATGATTGGCTAATACATGACATGTAGACAGCGCACTTGTAAACATAACATAAAAATAGCCTACCGTACCACTGTACAACCTGGCTTCTCAGGTTACTTAGTCCTAAATTTAACTGAGGTGGGTAGTGGTGGATATTTACCGAGCCGCGAAGCTGAGGTGAATAGTTGTTTTAGTATATACTAAAACAGTGAGATAATATAACGAAAATGATGCTTTTTAACTCATTTATTCCTGTCAACGATTGCAATTTTCGCGCGCAAATTGCTGGGAGGTGAATAGCACTTGCTATTCCGAGTTTCAGTAGCCAATCAAAGCGCGCCAACAATGCTATTCACTGTTTCAGTATATACAAAAAACTGCTACCTCCAACCTCAACTGAAAGCTTACCAGTTACTCCGTTATATAAGTCTCAATAAGGTGTCCGACGTCCTTCTGGACGGTATGATTTGGGATTGACCCCTGTTGACTGAGCACATAACTGTAAAATGGCCTACTGAGCCTAGCCTGCGTGACAGGCGTAAACGGGGAGGGGAGAGGGGGCGCGAAAAAGGAGACGGGGAGATCAGGGAAGGAACGCCCGCTATAAGAACCGGGCTATTGCCATTATAGTCCAGTGGCTTAATGCAAAATTTTAGCCGGATCGTGACAAAGCGGACAAAAGTGCCAAACTTTGTATACAGTTTCCTTGGGATATGAGTAATAAATCTGGGATGGGTGCCCAAGAAAGAAACTTCCTGTTACTGTATAAAATGGGAAATACTTTTCATCATTGCCCTGCTGTGCTTGGTAACCAGGCTTTTTCTTAAAATTGCATTTGCGACAGTTTTGAAGGGTAAAATGGCTCTAAATCAATTCACGGATTTCCCTGAATAATAATTCTTGATATTTCTTACATAAAATGCGTTTCAAAATTGCCTGGTTACCAAGCTATTGTTATTTTTTAAATACGTCCTGAGCCCTTTAAAAAGTTTCTTGAGCGATTTAAAGACTATATAATGAATGTGAGGATTTCTGTGAAGTTTTTATCTCGATGGTCTTCCAAATTATGCTCGTTGTCGTATAAATACATATTAAATACATGTGGGCGGTTACCAAGCTACCCTTTTTGTGGGTTTGTTTGCAGCACAGGCCACTCAAGCATATCAGTTGTGTATTGAATCAAATTGTATAATCTGTATTTCATCATAATAACAAATATATTTTATTGCGAGTTAGTAGCTATACAGGGGACAGGCAGGTCGTATACAATTTCACCATGGTGCAATACACAGATCATAACTGAGTAGCTGTCCCATTTCAACTGTCGGAAACTGGGTAAGTGTGGTTATTACAAATGAGTCATTTGCTGCAATTGCATTTGCAGAGATCAGTGCAGGGCAAGCTAGCCTTTGCACATTTGCATCTTGAACACTGAGCTTTACAAGAACATTTGACAAGTTCTCGGCATGATCTAGACACTTATGGGAGTGTAAGCCAGACGGGAACCCAACAGCCATCCTCTTTTTTCCAGCCAAAGCTATCAGGGGATGGATGGTTCTGCTGGTGATCGTCGCTGGTAGCCCAAATCCCAGCCTGATATATTGACCTTTTCACATGTTGGAGGAGTGCATCCTTAAAGGAAGAGAAAACAGATAATAACGAATATTATAAGTGAGAAGAGCTGATTAAAAACATCAAAACACCGAATTCTGAATGGTCGCCTATTGCTATGACAGCTTAGAAAAAAGGGAAATGCCATTCAAAATTTGCAAGAGCTGAGCTGGGTGCTTACGAAAAAGATCAAACAATGAGCTGTTATTGTATTCGAAAAATGTTAACATATTTTTATCACCTTTGTGGGAGGAAGCTTATCCATTGCTCTGTTATGTTTACAGAACAGTTCCTTTCTAGCTTCGTTGATTGAGTCGTAAGGGCAAGTCTTGTCGTACATAATGACTACCATTCTCTCAATTTTCCGGAAATGCTCCGAGTCAACATCCAGATGCTGGAAGGGGTTCTCAGCAAGGGACGCAAGTGTTGGAGTAACTTCGTTGTACAACTGCCAGGCTTTCCAAACAGACTGCTTACCCTTTCCAACGAACGCCGAGGTGGTATCGCTACCGCTAAGTGCGTGAAACACAGGAAGACAACGTGCTCTGGTCTCTCCTAGGGAAGCGCATACTCTGTTGACGCTAATGAAAGTGAAGTGCTTTCCCATTCCAAAGGCAATCCAAATGTCTGCATCCGATCTCTCTGCGATCAGTAGGCCAAACTTACCCACCAGAATAACGACAACGTCGGTGTCTACAGTCCTTATAAGAACACTTGTACAGCCTGACTGTAGTGCATGTAACACATGAATTACAATTCTGGTATCAGCCTCTTCATGGTTGCACGGAGGCATGGGGGTTGCTGCTGACCCACACGATGTTACAGACTGTCCTCAAAGGGCAAAAGTAATAAAAAGACACTTAAAAACAAAGTCATCAAAACAATAAGCCCGGTGCCGGAGTACATGAATGCATACACTTACCAGATGTGATGTGGAGAGCCTTTCCAGCCGGGACACTGACGCCTGCTACTTTAGAACTGAGAAACCCAAGCAACTCTGTTTTGTTGGCCGGATCTCGCAGAAACTGTGACCAGTTGGGCGGGAGCTTCGTCTTACCAGCTACCTTCCTTCGTACTCCTAGTCCACGCTTTTCCCTTGTTGACTCCTTCAGACTGTCAAGTGTGTAGGCATCCCACACGATGTCTACTCGAGGGGAGTGTTGAAGCTGGGAAAGCACATAGGGAATGAACACTAGATCCGCGTATTCATCAAAGGTAGAGGCGACGCTCGTTGGCAGGCTGTGTACGATCACTGCGCCATCTAAAACTCTAGAATGAAACTTCATTGGTGGGTCTGAGTGTTCCTGCTGAACAAGGCACTTAAGTAGCTCTGACTTCGTACCAGGAAGGTACAGGTTCCCGAGATCAGAGAGGGAGGGTGGAAAGGCCTGAACTTCGTGAGAGAAAAACTCGTCCAAATCACCGTCTCTACTCTGCATTGCGACATACAGTTGTGCGAATAAAGACACGTTATTCGCGAGCACTTTGATTTTCTTTCCTTGATTTGTTGATTTCTTTTTGCTAGATCTTTTAAAATGACTTAAGTTGTTCTTCTTGATGGTGTCGTGAATGGCTTTTGTACGAGCTGTAACCACGTCTTTGATAAAGGCCTGGTACTGGGCCTTGCCGGTGCCCTCTAGACCACGGACACTTTCTGCGACTTCCGGGTCTACACAATCTCTGCTATCCAAAGTAACCAGCTCTGGAAAATCATCCAGAAAAGGATTTCCCATGCGCTTGATTACATCGCAAAGGTTGTTTACTTGTTGTTGGAATGTCTTCTGAGTAGCTTGTCCCATTTCATGGTTCTTGGGGCTCTTGGAATTATCTGGGTCTTCAGTGGTTAAATACCCCTCCTCGAACTGGTCTAGAAGTCTAGCAGTCTCGGGACCAGAAAGCATCCAACGTCTATGAATAAATAAAAATCAAATATGAGTGCGAGTGCAAATTTAATAAATCATGATGGCTTAAATAACACCTCAATGCCTCCTTATTGACAAGCAGATTGGGGTTAGCTAGTGTTTTATATGTCCTTTGGCTAAAAAATTTCAGAACGCGCAATGCCAAAAAAATTATGCGCAAAACAGAACTTGTAGCAAAATAAAGTGCCAAATACAATCAAAGCTAACTTTTTAAAGATGTTTAGTTCATTTTCGAAATTATGAATGGAATAGATTATTTGCCACGTACGCCACCATGTTTATAATGGCTTTCACACAAATCTTTTTTATTTTATTTTTTACCTGAAAGCAACTGGATTCTCTGTAAGTCCGACAGCTCCTCCAGTAGTCTTTACTGTCTTATTTTCCTGTTCATGTGCTTGATCAAATGCAATAGCGGAGAAGGGTTTGTCTGTTTTCGACAACACCCAGTGTCCCTGTTCATCAAACTCGCTCCATATAGAATCCGGAAGACACTTCATATCTCTGATGTGTATTGGTGTCCATCGCGCATAATTAACATGATCAAGGGCTCTAGTACTTCCACATACAATGAGAAGTTTCTCTCACGTTCTGCACGAACAAGGATGAGAATCAAGGTCTCGTACTTCAGAACGGTATTCCAGAAGAGGAAGGTTGGACTTCTCTTAACCATTTCATCTTCCCAGGAACGCATCGATGGAGATCCTGCATTCTCATCAGACAGGTGTAAAAATGCTTCCTTCTTAAGGTTATGGAGAGTCAGAAGGGTAACTTGATGAGCATGCCTATAAATAATGAAATAAGAAATCATGAATTTGGGGAACACAAACGAGAAACCCATTTGTCTTTTAGAACCTAATACCAAGCAATAAAAATAGAAAGTAAGCAATATTTGCGTGTTTAGGTTTAATTTACCTTGTCCTGGTCAGGTGTGATGCCTTCAAGAACGAATCTGCCACTCCAGATGATGCAATGTCTGCCTCAGCAAGTACTGTTGTCCAGCCAGTTCCGTCCAGAAGATCCCCTAGTGTGTTCCACAATGCCATTTCCAAATGGAGACCTCCAAGCATGACGACAAACTTCTCCTCACCGTGTGTGTCCGGCCATTTCCACTGTACCGTTTTGGCAATGGTAAACAACGGTTGGTCAAAAGCAATCACAGGTATCTGGCCTGGATTTACAAGTGTTATGGCATCTCGTATTACATTCATACCATGCTTGACCATGGCGGGTGTTGCTGCTTTTTCGTAAAAAAGGGGCAGTAGTGCTCGTACAGCTGCAGGAGAATGATGTTCACTATCTTGACGTATAGTTGAATGATACGCTGCCCAGGCTATTTTGTCTGTCGATGTCAGTGTACCTTGAAGTTTCTGCTGGCCATGCTCCAGCCAGGCATTCTCTCGGGCTATAGCTGGATCTAGATTGCCCTCGAAAGTGGCTAACTGATTAGTTCTAGGAACTGAAACTGTAGTTGCTGTCAGGGAAACAGGAGGTACGTTTTCATAACTCTCAGGAAGGCGATGTTTCTGGTTTCCTGTGGGAGGAACTGTCAAGGGAGGTCGGCAATCACCACGCGTATCATGGGTCGGGAACTGGAAGATGCTGATAGAGGTTCCATGAAATGATGATGAGGCTGTTGTCGAGCTTGGATTGTGATCGATGTTATCGAGAGCGGCAACAGAAAACAGTCCTTTCCTCAAATTTACCGGGCACACACAGTTACCTTCCTCGAACCGTTCGCTCACTGATGTTGCGAGCCAGTCTTCGATTTCTAGTATACGATCATAGGATACGCTAAGTCCCAGCTGATATAACCTCGTTATCAATGTTTTGCTCCTTGTTAACGAATGGATGTTAAAGCCAATATAGAGTGGGAGCGGTGGCTCTCTAGGTGCTACATGTCGTGGCTTTGAAGAACTAGACTCCGATGGCCTTTTCTTAATATTGAATATGATTGTCTGACAGACGGTGAGGCAAGCCTGAGATTCACAATGATTCTGATCTTTAAGGTTAAGGCCGTTGATTATCATTGATACAAGTGCCATGAGACTTGTTGGTATTGACTTTTCCTGGCACTCTAACGGGAAACATCCCGCGAAACTGAAGCCTGCATGGAGGCCGCCATCTTGAACATGTGGATGTCCGAGGGGGCCTGGACACGAAGAACTTCAAATCTCCTTAAACTAGGCTAACCCTTTATATATAACTATTGATCTTTTTGAAATATTTGAAATTTTCCAATCCTGTTGTATAGTAAAAGGGTTATTCCCTATTTTCTCGACATTAATAGTAAAATTCTATTTATTGTTATTTACACCACAGGTAACCCAACACAGCAATTTCCTGAGATATTTGATTGCTTAATATAATGCGAACGAGAGGGGCTTGGACTGGGCACCCATCCTGGAAATGATTAACTAGTCCTAAGTTACACGTGTACAAAGTTTGGCGTTTTTGTCCAGTCTGTCACGATCATTCCGCTAAGCCACAAGACTATTACACCCACTGATTTCCTTGTAATCGAATTACGTCAACTGTCAATACGTTCACTAATCAGAAACTGGCACGCGCTTTTACGCATGGATGACTTCACGCGGGAATTTACTATGTTTACCGCCCAGGGCGAATTAGCCAATCAGAATTTTGCGGCTGCCAGCGTCCGCAGAAATGAACAAATGGGGGTCTTGAAGCGTTCTTTGCCTCTCTCCACAGTTCCCTTCTCACCGACGCTGATTTCCCTTTCGTAAACGGTCGATGCCATTTTTAACGGTCGATGCCATTATTAGCAAACGGTCGATGCCATTTTTAACGGTCGATGCCATTATTAGCAAACGGTCGATGCCATTTTTAACGGTCGATGCCATCATTAGCATTCATTAGTAACCAAGCCTTCTTGTAATGGTCGATGCTATTTCTCTCTAGTTTATGCCTGGATTGGGACGAAAATAGGCTATCATTATTAGATCAAATTGGGCCTAGGTAAAGCGATTATTAGATCTAAGCTAGATTCACGGTTAGGTGAGATTTAGGGTTAGGGTGACCCGGTATTGATATATATCATGAAGAAAAGCATGTTTTATAATGAAATTTTTCTTGGGTTTGCCGGATCAACCCAGTGGTCTAGTGGTAAGAGAGAGATGTTAGCATGCAGAGGTTCCGGGTTCGATTCCAGGTAATTACATTCCGTTTTTCTTTTTCTGATAGAAAAAATAATTCTAAAATTGGTGAAAATTTTTCTAAGTGTCGCTAAAATGGCAACGACCGTTTACGAAAGGGAAATGCGCCTCACCGACGCCTGAGCCTTTTGTAGCGTTTTAACCTCGCCGAAACCTGGACTTCAAAAGAGTCCCCCCCCCCCCCCCCCTAAAATTTCAACTTAGTTATACGGCTGGACATGTTTTGTTAGAATGTTAGAATTGGCGGCCGCAATGAAGACGAAATTCTTTAGACTGCAAAATAGTCGCTTTCCCCCCTAACCCTACAGTACATATCAATGTCAAACACACGAAAACACTCCGTATACAAAACTCAGCATTTTGTTTTGTAAAATGCCGAGTTTTTTGGACAAATCCTGCGTAACTTGCACTTCTCCAAGCCGAAAATTCGGAAACTTCTGGAAAAATCGCGCATTGACAGATTAGAAGATAACAAGATAGATATTGTCTTCAATTTGTTTTGCGATTTTTATCTTAATTTACCCCCGTTCCTTATATTAAACTCACAAAAATAGATCTTGGGTACTTGACCTCGTTTCCGCTTTTATTAAATTTCCCCCTCATCACTTTAATTTTTCACTCACTCTTAAATCAAAATTAAAGAAAAATCCCAAATTTAATTTTGTAAAAAACGGAAATATTACCTCACGAAAGTTATGTTGACTGGAAGAGTTTCATTTGAGTTGTCACACGAAGATTTCATCCATGGACTCAAAGTTATGAGTACATTTGATACACCCGGGGGGGGGGGGGGTACTCACTATAATGGGCTATACGGGGATGCTCCGCCCGAAAGAGGTACCTTTTTGAGGCTGGAGGTATATGAAAGGGTAGGGATTTCACGAGTTGAAGTATATGAAAGGGTAGTGTTTTCACAAAGAATCAGGAAAAGGCAGCGTAAACACGAGTTGAAGTACAAAGAAAGTAGGGAAAACCGCCATCTAAGTATTATAAAAAGCGCCTTTCAAAATATATCAAATAGACGCGCGTAAAGGCTATATGAAAGGGGTACCATTTTCAATGAAAGGTATATGAAAGGGGTACCTTTTCTGTCAAAAACGGTATATGAAATCGTAAGGGTTTGGACCTTGGGGCGGAGCATCCCCGTACAAAACTTTGTTGAGTACCCCCCGGGTTGATACATTTACACGACTGTAAGAGTGTGTGCGTCACGTAGAGATATCGAAATTTCCCTTGACATAATTTCAATGTTATAATGCCAAATGTCACCAAATATACAACTAAATTGAATAAATAGTTTCTATAGAGAAAAACAGAACAAGTGGTTTAGGAATTAAGTGTATAAATACAAGGATCGAAGTGGATTGCAGTTCATCAAATTTGATTTCGCGACAGGCGGTCAAGAAATCAAAATTACTATTCTTGCGGAATTTTGACTTTTTCAGCCGTTATTTTTTTGGTTAATTTTTCTTTGTTTTTACCGCTTCAGGTGATTTTACTTCCTATTTCAAGATAATAAAACAAGCTTCTAGCCATAGTCATTAAAACACGATGTCAGTTGGAACATTCTCTTCAAATACAAATGATGAATACATACATATATATATATATATAAAATGAAATGTTACAAATTTGCCCGATATTTCAGTTTGCAAGAGAAACCTTCTTCGGGGGCTAATCCCGACTGCTAACTCCGAGAGGAAAAGCAAAACTTTTTGAGTAATGCGAAGCAAGGAAAAACTGTTCTTGGCTCGTGTTAGCTGCGAGTCTCCGAATGTGAACTCTGCTTCTTCTGTACGTTGTAGACTCTTGAATTAAGTTCCTGTATCTGTGACGGCGAGAGATATATATAATCGGTGATGTTTGTTGGCTCGCATCCGTTTTAGGAGAATTAATATCTGACATTTCCTGTGAGACGAAATTTTTCGGTATATTTACTTTTCCTTCCGATTTTTGTAATTTTTCAAATGAGAACTGCTTTCGCTGACAATCCTTCCGCTCGCCCTCCGCCTTCTTCCATTCCACCCTTTGGGTCAAGGAGAGGAACTAAAACTCATGAATACAAATCTGACGCTAAATTTCTGATCTTTTTAATATAAAAACGCAATAAAAATGAAACTGAAAAAGTTATAGGCATTTCAAAATGCTGATTTTTCGTTTTCTGTAAAGAAGTGTTTGAACTTTTAAAATCAGACATGAATAAACCGTTCATCTTTTTTGCATGACTGTGATGTGACCTGTTATATTAGATGATTTGAATTTAAATGACCGTATAGTTGATTAAATACATGCATGTAATGTTAAATAAAATATTTATTTACTTATTCTTAATCTTTTCTTTTTCTTTTTAAATTTTGAGTTACTGAACTAATTACGTGATAGATGTCTTTACTCCATCCTATTGTCATGGATACATTTTCATTTACAAGACATACAGTATTTCAATGACCAATCTTTTGAGTGGTCATAAAATCTATTTAAAAAGTCGAGCGAGTTTTTCGTTTGTGTTCGTCTTCGTTTGCCCCATTTGTGCACGTAATCTTTGAAAAATGTTTAGGAAGCTCAGGCCACACGACAAATCACGACCGGTCGGTGTAGTATTTAACCAAGACAAAAATAGGCATTACAGTTCGACTTGACGATTGCGGTCGTAAAAAAATATGGCCTCGGGTTGAAAGAAAACAAACGTGAAACAAGAGCCGACAGAAAAACTTAAATCCCATGTTGATGTCTGAACTAGGATTGTATTTAAAGTTGCGGATCTGGCTAGTTTCAATTTCATTAACCCCTCTTAGTGATGTTGCATCGTTTCGATTTTATCGGATTTTATCGATTTTACTAGGAAAGCACTGACACAAGACCATGTTGAACTTGTTACCGAGGAAGGCCCATATTTGTACGTTGGCGTATTTCAGGCGAAACGGTGTGTGAAAACAGGGGGTGTAATAGATGTCCCCGCTTGCCAATCATGTTCGATGAAAAGGGACTACAAAGGACAGAAAGGAAGTGATAATTCGCGTAAAAACACGTTCGTTCACGTTTTACGTGCTCTGCTAGCTAGTTTAATTACGCTGCCGTTAAAATACAAGAAATAACACGGATCCGTTCGTCATGTAAAAGTTCCAGGTAAGTGTCTTTAGCTCCCACTTTTGCACCTTATTTCTTGTGTTAATCTGCCCATTTAACCTCTAATCTTGAGCACCCGCAAAAGCAGAGCTTTTCAGTTGAAGAAACAGCAAAAAGAATCGAAAACTGGATATTTTGTTGACAGGAATATATTGCGCAGTAGCTTATATTTGATTGGTCACACGAAAGGAGTTCATCAACAGACTTAAAAGTTAGAAAAAAAAACCTTGTACAGCAAATTAAACAACACCGCTGGTAAGTACTGCTCATTTGATGGTCATGCTGTAGGATTTCATCCACAGACTCGGAAGTTAGAACCACGATTTACAACAAAGTGAACAGCACGGCTGGACAGTACTACTCAACAGCTTTGATTTGAATGGTCACTTTATAATTTCACCCAGAGGCTGAAACGTTAGAACCATATAAATAGCCACACTTCAGAATTTAATCTAAACAGACTCAGACGCCAGAGCCATGTCGCATAGTCTCTGACTAGCCTGCGCACAGACGTCTGCACGAAGCTGCGCAGGCTAGAACTGTATACATGAATGAAGACAGGAAGGGAAGGTTTTATTCTTAAGGTTATTAGGTCATGTTAGTTTTGGGCGATATATTGTCAACTAAAAACTGTTGTACACTTAAAGGTCGCGGATAGCAGTCGACCACGCTTTTGTTATTTGATCAAATTACATAAAACAGAGCAGTTTTCATTTGCATTGCTACGCTTTGTGATTGGCTAAAAAATCTCGCGCCACTTTCTCAGCCCCAAAACCAATCGTGACTTACTCGCACGCATTTTCCCGCGCTTGACGCTGGCGGCGACATGTCTGCCTCTGTTTTGATTGGCCAGAATAATTGCTTTGATTATTTAAGATACGGACACCGTACGCACTTTTATACGAACGTCGATTCGCGAGGGAGAATGCGCATATGTTGTGCGTTTGACTCTAGTCCCCAGACCTCCATGGTTTGTATAAAACCACTGACCAAGAGATACGAAGGCTCTGGGAACGAAAAAAACTCTAGTTCACCGTTGACAGGTGAAAAACATTTCGAAGACGTCTGGATGTGGGTAATCACGCAACAGGGAGGGCTCAGAAATGGACAAGAGGAGCTAATATTTCCGACATATACTTATTACTATTAAACATCCTTGCAAAAATAATTTAAATAGTTATTTTGCTGAAACCTTGCTTAAACTTGGTTTCGAAGCTGTAGAATATCTTATGATAATCGGGTATCGTTAACAATCCACGTTCGACGACAATGAACTCCGTTCGACCAAATGTTTCGTTTTAATAACATGGAACATAAGATCAATGTAAGTAGGCAAATAAGTAAGACATTTATTGTAATATAATTTATTGAATATTGTACTTTGGAAAGAAAAAAAACATAAGACCAAACAAAGAAAAAACACGCGAAAGATTCACAGAAACCAGTAAGCTCATCTAGATGACGAAGCAAGGGCGATACACCCGTTCACTTTAACAGGCGAAACACCCGAGAGAAGGACTGCCATGCGGTGTTGGAAAAAGCCACTGGGGTCAGAGTCTTGTCACAAAGCAAAGGCGATGCACCCGATTGCTCATTCTCACCGGCGAAACACCAGTCAGAGCATGTGAATCAACTCTGCC
The DNA here is from genome assembly GCA_022457155.1 of Cladopsammia gracilis. NCBI lineage: Eukaryota > Metazoa > Cnidaria > Anthozoa > Scleractinia > Dendrophylliidae > Cladopsammia > Cladopsammia gracilis. The sequence continues at coordinate 649,967 of JAJGOT010000327.1, forward strand.
TACTTTTGTTTGAAATTAATTGAAAACAACGCCAATTCAAGAGAAAAGTGATCAACTGAGAAATAAGGCAATTTAGTATATACTGAAACAGTGGATAGCATTGTTGGCGCGCTCTGATTGGCTACTGAAACTCGGAATAGCAAGTGCTATTCACCTCCCAGCAATTTGCGCGCGAAAATTGTAATCGTTGACAGGAATAAATGAGTAAAAAAGCATCATTTTCGTTATATTATCTCACTGTTTCAGTATGTACTAAAACAACTATTCATCTCAGTGTAGGTGGGTAGTGGTGGATATTTACCTCGCCGCTTCGCGGCTCGGTAAATATCCACCACTACCCACCTCCACTTCGGTGAATAGTTGTTAATTATTCGCTTGAATTTTGGTCGCATACAGTTCGTGGAATTATAATAAATATGGAAAAGGCACTTACCTTCTGGGTCGCTTGGGCAGCAAATATGTAGTGTAGCAACTTCAATCATTTATTTAAAGCCATTATAGAAAATAAGCTTGCAGTTTTTTATCGAAAGTGAGGCATATAGGTAATTCTACCGATCGCGCCAAAATTAAAATATTGGCGCGCAAATAAGATAACTGTTCTTATGCTAGACCTATTCGTGTTAGTAAATATAAATCCCCGGAAATAATCACTTTTGTTACCTCATTGTGTTCTGAGAAGCGGAAATGATGTCCACTCTGTGGCCAGACTCGACAATTCACGAAGCGAAGGAAGATTGCATAAATGACTGAAAATCAATAAGCAGCCATGACAGATCATCTTGAGCGATGACACGTTTTGACTAGTAACCGTCGATCATTTTCTTAATTGGATTAAGCCCATGCGGCTGGGCATGGGTGAAGACACTTCGCTACTGGCAAACCAACCACCAAGAAATTTAGATTCCATGAGTCGTTTAAATGATCTTGTTACGTTGACTATCCGTGCAAAAGTTTTGCATGCTTGACCGCTGTGAACTTATTTGAACTGCTGTTAGTGAATTGAAATCTCAAATCTTTCCTTTCGTCAATACCAGTCCCCCTGATGGGAAGTCATTTTATGGGTCAGGTTTGAATGTCTCGGCGGTCGAGTCGGAAAGTGTGTAGGGAAAATCATAATCATCTATTTTGGTGTTTCAATAGGCTGGCGTCCAATTTTGAGGAGTACATTCCACAGGGAAAAAGAATGCCTCTTTTCTAGTTTTTGCCGAGATGATGGAAATATTACTCTAGCATTTGCTTCTTTACATACGCGGTTTGTTGCCCGCAAACATGGCGTCGTTTGCAGTAGATAGCGCATCTAGGGGAGGGGCCCGCCTCATTCTCTAGACCAGTTTCAGTCTTAAATTGTTTCACCCCCCACCCCCCACCCCCCACCCCTTCCCCCCGTTCCCCTTACGTACGATGGAGTCTGTATCCCCACTGTTTTGTACTGTACATTTGGCGGAAAATTCTCACTGGTTTTTACTTATTCCCCCTGCCTTCATAACAAGAAATGATACATTTTTTTAAAAAAGATCAAATCACTACGCCTCGCTCAGGTTACTTTAGGCATGACTCACTGGCTTATTTGGCAGTTACATTTGAAGAGGAAGTTTTCGCCCAATTTTATCAGTAAAAATTGACAGGCAACATTTTCTCGGGATCCAAAATGATATGGTGAACGGATCATTGTGTAATCAATTTGCACTGGCGTTCTTGCGGGCGTCATTTAGTTCGCTACACCGTGCTGAAGAGTTGCAATAACAACGAAACAGCTGTCCACGATTGCGATCCTACTTTATCGGTTTCTGTCTTGATAGTGTCTCGCAAAGTCTAATTTTTTACGTGGTCAGATCAGCCCTGCAGTTCATTGCATATTTCTTCATTTTTTGGCGGGTTAGTTCTCTCGCAGATCCTTAGTTAGTTCTCTAGCAGCATTATCGTTGCGGTCCTTTGCAGATTTTACTTTTATTCCTAAATAATATAATGCAAACTAGACGTTCGGTCAAATTCTATTCACGTAATTGTAATTGAACGTAAACGGTTAAAATTTTCAGGTTAAAATAATGGAGAACATAAAGTCAATTTCAAGTCCGAGTCTCCCCCCAAACACCCCCGCCCCCACCCACCTTAGCGATGGGATCTCTGTAGCCCGCGTAGCTAGAGGGATTATTATACCGGGGTAGGTATGCCAAAAAAAGCCCTGCCAAAACAGTACCCCGGTATAATAACCCCGCCAGCTACACAGGCTAGGATCTCCGCGAACGATTACGTATTAAAAATGAAATGTCCTGTTATATACAACATTGTAAAAGGGGATGGGTAGAGAAAGAAAATAATGCCGGTGACTCGTGCAACTGCTAACCTTACCAACACTTTTGACTATGATTGTTACCCTGCCGTCAGATAAAAAAATCTTATTTTCAGCGTCTCTCCCCAGTCTCTCTCTTGCTTGCTTCCCCCCTCCCCTCCACCGACTCGTATCCGTCCTTTGCTTGGCTTAGTCGATGGATTCACTCAAAAGGTGGGACTCACTTCTTAATGCGGGGTACACCTGAATTTGAATGAAACTTTAAGAGGTTTAAAGAAGGGATAGAAGGAAAAAAAAAGATTTTTGGAACACCAACAGATAGTTGATACCTACGCATGAGCACCATAGGTTGCTATTGGACTATTGGTGTCCATCAGGAGCCAATAAGCTCCTGTGTCCATCTATTAATTATAAACTACAAATTCTAATTTTAAAACTTCATTTAATCTTCAATATTTCCTATTTCTCCAAATTTTATCCCGGCCTGTTAAATCAATAAAATCGATGATCGATGAAATCGATATTAATCGATATCAGTCGATGCTAATTAATCGATTGATATTGGAAATCGATGATCAATCGATGACGTATGTTTTTGTGATAATTCGATTGACCATCGATTTCCAATCAATCGATTTTATCGATTGCCGGAACAAGACTTGCACTGAAAACGGTTTTTGAAGTCGCCAAAGCGGAGCGACTTAATCAACCTCTGTATAGGTGATCAAGTTATCCGCGATCATCAGTCACCGTTACGATCTCCCCTTTTCTTGCTTGCGGAGGTGTCACCAATTGTAACAGTAAATGAACACTCCTGGTACCCTTTCACAACGACATCGGATATCACAAGGGTAACTTCCTGCTCGCGATGCGGCGTGTCTTGACCAGACATTGTGTTCGGAATTGAGTTACACGAGCTCCGAGAAAACACGCAAAAATCTATAAAATCGATAATTTGCGGGACATTTTTTGTGATTATCGATTGATCATCGATTGGCCGATATCAATCGATATCAATTAACTAATTTCGTCGATTGATATCGATTGATCGATTGGATCGTCCGATGATCGATTGTCATTGATTTAACAGGCCGGGATTTTATTAATCCTTTGAGAAAAACTATTAAAATTTACAAAACACCCCATAACATGAATTCATGAGATGAGCATAGAGTTTTTGGATTCGGCTTGAAACGTGAAACGAGATATTTCCATTAAAGCCATGTTAAAGGGGCATTGTCACGCAGATTTTGCTGTGTTTTGGTCAAAATACACTAAATATATGACAGAGTACCCTTGCTCAAACATAAAATTGCTTTTAGAACACCAAGAAGATAATATCAAGTAATTTCTTCAAGGAAGAACAGACCATAATAAGTTTTTCTGCGATTTTTCCACAACTGTTGTGACGAACTTGAAAAAATTGGCCAATTTTTTCAAGTTGCAATCCATTTCCATCCTGGCCATCTGCAGCCAAAGATAACGAATACTAGTTTCTCTGCACTGGTAGAGTATTTGTTAACAAAACTGGACCATCGTTTTAAGGTTTCCATTGAAACAAATATGTTTTTTGTCTTTTCAAAGTGATACTAAAAAATGGCATTCAGGTTAATTTTACTCTCTCCCAGTAAGAAATAATTTACGACTACCGCTGTTTAGACTAGACAGACTCCTGAAGTCTGCGAAAATCTTAAACAAAGTAGTAAAGATTCGGCCTATAATTCTAGTTTCTGTTGACGATCGCGGTATCGCATTCCCCGGAAATATGGACGCTTTACAGCCCCCTTGGCCAGTCTAGTCACGTGACCCTATAATTACAGTTCTAAAATTTCATTCTTTTTTTCCTTCCGCATCTCTCACGGTTCATCTTTCTGAAATCTAATAAAAAAACTGTACATTATCCTGACGAAAACGATATCGGATATCGAACCCCAAACAAACACTACATCTCTTCATACCAAACAAAGACTACATTCGACGCGAGCGAAGCTCTGGTCTGACAAAAACGACAAACTGCAAAGCTGATCTGGCTACGTAAAAAGGTAGATTTTGCGATACACCAATGCGACAGAAACCGATAAAGCAGGGTAGCAACCGCGGACAGCTGTTTCGCCCTCCTTGGGGCTTGTCAGCGCGGTGTAGCTTGTAACAAACTAAGAACGACTACAAGAAAGCAGTCGTAAATTGATTGGTCTGACCCCGTAAATATGGCGCGAAAAAAGTCAGCTGTGAAAAAAAAAAAACCGCCTCAGCTAGTATTTTGATTCATACTTCAGTGAATAAAGTAAGATTTGGCGCTATCAATCTAAAAAATACGTACGAAAAATAATTAAGCTTGGGGATCTGATTAATAAGGGGCTCTCGCAATTTCGTTTTTAACAAATTACGCGCTTGACCTTGAAAACCAAAAGCCCGCGACTATTTTTAGGTAGAAGACAAAATTTAATTTGTCATCAGTTGCGTGTCTGACAAAACTTGTTATTTGTTTATGATAAAAAGCGGTTCTTGTGATCCGTAAAACAATTACGGCAATACCTCTCCAAAGGTGTTTAAATCTACCTTTAAAATATTACCTCCTACCTGAAACAAAAAAAATATAGAAGATTAAAAGAAAATAAATAAAAATTTGCGTACTTCGAAAGTCACGCGATCATTGAAGTCATGCAATGTTGTGTGCAGAGTTGTCGGGAAATTTAAATCGGCGACGGCCTTTCGAAGGAAACGGAATTTTGATCTGTATATATACAGTTGATATACATAGAACTCGAGGTGAGTTCGTAGAGCATGATGTTCCGGCGAAGCCAAGGTCAAGATGGCGGTTGCCTCCGGGCAGAACCATTCGACCAATTAGATTATAATCGTGTCGTGCCGCCATTTAACGCTGATAAATTTGGTCCTGTAAATTTCCGTGTTTTATTGACCAAGCTAGACGTCAAAGTTGACAAAATACTAAAGTCGATCCGATGGACTAACATTCTTGTCTTTTCACCGAAGGGCTCATTTTAAAGACAGCGCTAAAGGAGAAAGATATTTCGTTTGTCTACAACGCTCGCACGGTACGTGTGAAGTTTGTGTTTTGATTTAATATTATCTTCCGGAACAAAGATAAATTTAGCGGGAATTCAATAACTGGGAAATATTTTTGCAAGGTAAGCAATTTTTTTAAAAAAAAAATAATTTGTTGTAGTCTTTTCCTTGATTTGTGAGAAGTAATTTATTTATTCTTTCTGATATAAAAGAAATATAATTTTATGCCAAAGAAATTCACGTCTCGCGCTACGCAAAATCAGGATCGGGCTGGCATATTAAAATATGCACGGAAGGTATTTAAATATAGCCAATATTAGCATTACAATACTGTCGCAATATCTTGACGGGAAGAAAAATGGTTTCCTAAAGACATTATGTAATTCCTTCGTTATTCGGGCAATCGTATTATTATCGATTAAGCAACGAAAAGGAGAAGAAAAAAATAACATTTGAGTTTTGAATCTTTGCAATGCAAGCTTACGCAGGCTGTAAAGTGAATATAAAGGGCTTGCGTGGTTCAAGGCATCTTTCACGTGATCAAAATGGTAAGTTTTGATTGGTCAATTGCATTTGTCGGCGCCACGGCGTGCTTCACGGTTCCTACCCCACTAGTGTAGAGAAGTTTTCCCTTGCATTTCAATGATTTCGACAATGAAGCTATCTTTCTTTATATAGAAATTTCCGGATTTAACAGTTTAAGGTGCGTGGTCGCAGGTTATGGTTGCTGGTTGCGGTAAAAGCTCCTGAAAGACGTATGGTTGACGCGAACTTCGCCGCGCCGTCCGAACTTCTCTCTGGCCTTTTGTTTTGTTGTGGCGATTGAAATTCACTTCTGTCACTCGTGTTACCGAATCGAAGGCCGAAATTGGTAAAGTAGGCGAACTTGGCCAGTAATATGCTCAATGGTTTCCCAAGTGGATGTCTTGAGCGATCGAGAAAAAGAGATTTTATCGAATTATGACAGGTTAGGATTGAATCTGCTTGTTAGTCTCTCCTGAAGACTTCATTTCGATTGCTTGGCTTGGCTGACCGCTATTAATCTCTCATTTCTCTAGCCGCTTGTACGGATTTTTACGAGTGCAAGATCCTGTTGGAGATCCGTCTTTGCCCGATCTGACTCATAAAGCACTGTTAGTCAAGGTATGGACCAAAGTTTGGGAACTTTTAGCTCGTAGTAATTCACGCAAAGTTCGTGAACTATGTTGTCTTGTCCTGTGACTTAATAGCTGGGAGCATATTGTTTGATAAGCGAACAATTACAGCGTACAGTAGCTTCATACACGGAATAGAAGCATAGCTTATTTTACAAGAAGCAATGTATTGGTATTGTGGTAAGTTGTTTTTGTGTTATTCTAGGGTGTAACTTTTTTCGAGAAGGAATTGCAGCGCGAAGGAAAGGCGACACATCCGTCTACTTTTTGCAAACTTGGCCACTTTCACCTGTTGCTTGAAGACTTTCCTAAAGGTAGGACAAAATTCCTGTGCTTCACAGAAAGTTCATCGCCGAATTACGTTGTCAGAAGGGCAGCACTAACTATTGGAATCCTTTCTCGATGTTAGGAAGCTGTTTGATGGTCAAAGTGTTTATACCTTGAGATTTTTATTAAAACGATCTAGCATTTGTATGGCTTACATAAAGCTCATAGATAGTAACATACCCGTGATTTTGCGTACATATTTGTTTTCAATCCACTGGCCTTTAAAGGTATTTGGCATTTTATTTTCAGCTCTCTCGGCCTATCAGAGGTTCTTCAACGCTCAACAAGTTGATTACTGGAAGGTAAAGATAAAAATAATTTCATTATTTCTCGACAGCGCATCTAATCGCTTCGTGCATGTTATTTTCATTTGGTTTCCTTGTGCATTTTGTTGTAATCAAAAGGTTAATAACTAAAGGTGTCGAGATTAGATGAGCGTAGGTACACTGTAAAGACGGTAGAGAATTTAGTTTAAAAAATGCGAAGCATTACTTATATTGTATTACTCAACGCATCCATTGTGATCCTGTGTGTGATTTTACGCTTAAAAATGACTGTCTTTTGTTTTCGTTTTACAATCGTCAATCTTGTTGTTGCAGACGAGTTAAGCTTAACCTTCATCTAAACTAATATTTCCAAACGAATTGTGTATTTTTTTTTTATTTTGGTAGCAAAATCGTTTAGATTTAGCGCTGCGATAAATTTTGTATTCCATATGTTTGGTTCAAGAAAAATTCAATGTGAGAAATATTTTAAATTTTCCATTTGCGGTCCTTGAGGGCTTACCTGCAGTTTTCTGCCTGAAGACAAAAGATGTTTGAGTACATAAATAATTGAAAAGCAATTTTTCGCTTGTTATCAATTTTGAACGTTTCGTGTAGGAAAAAGGGCAAAGCGGAAATTTATTTAAAGCCATTTAAAGCCATTTAAAGACAACTCAGGGAAAATCCCTAATATATATATTATTTTTATTGGCAATTTTGTCCATTTACTAAGCGTTGTAATTTTGTAAGCGTTTGAATTTAATTGTTTAATATTTCTCCAAACTTTTTTTTGTCTCCATCTTTGTATTTTATCTTGAAATTGCCCAGTTTCATTTTGATGTAAAAATATATTTTATTCAATATTGTGAAACTTTATAGTGTCAATAGAATTAATGTTTTTTGTCATGATAACCCTGTACAAAAAATGTACTTTGTTCTAAAAATAAGCAAACTTTAAAAATACAGAACAATAACTGGCTTGTGTAAATTAAAATCAAACCAGTTTTTATTCTGTATGCACTCAGTTGTATAAAATTAGATGTGTAAATGGAGATTTATTTTAATTTAATGGCAGTATAATAAGTTTGAAAATACAATATATCTTTGGCATTGAGCCAATACATATACATCGCATTGGCTCATTTGAGATTTATTTACTTGTTTTGGTGGACATGTTAATGTTTTAACAATTGATTGCTTTATGGTGCAGGACCTTGTCATTTCAGACCATACAGTAGGTGTTTGTATAATGATAAAACTACTAAAAAATATGGGTTTAATGTGGTAAAAAAATGATATTCATCAGGGGTTAGGTCCTTGGTTTTAATCAGATTAACCTGCCCAGTACAATCTCAGGTTCTGTAAGGTGTAGTTTTAATTTTTGTGTCTGTGGACGAAATCTTACTGTGTTGCCAATCAAATGAAAGCTATTCAGCAATTCTTTCCTGCGGTGCTGTTTATTATGCTGTACAAGGTGGTTCTAACTTTCGAGTCTGTGGATGAAATCCTAAAGTGTCACCATTCAAATGAAAGCTATTGAGCAGTACTTTCCTGTGGTACTGTTTATTATGCTGTACAAGGTGGTTCTAACTTTTAAGTCTGTGGATGAAATCTTAAAGTGTGACCATTCAAATGAAAGCTATTGAGCAGTACTTTCCTGTGGTGCTGTTTATTATACTGTACAAGATGGTTCTAACTTTTGAGTCTGTGAATGAAATACTAAAGTGTGACAATTCAAAATGAAAGCTACTGACCAGTACTTTCATGTGGTACTGTTTATTATGCTGTACAAGGTGGTTCTAACTTTTGAGTCTGTGAATGAAATCCTAGTGTGACCATTCAAAATGAAAGCTACTGACCAGTACTTTCCTGTAGTACTGTTTATTATGCTGTACAAGATGGTTCTAACTTTTGAGTCTGTGGATGAAATCCTAAAGTGTGACCATTCAAATGAAAGCTACTGAGCAGTACTTTCCTGTGGTACTGTTTATTATGCTGTACAAGGTGGTTCTAACTTTTCAGTCTGTGGATGAAATCCTAAAGTGTGACCATTCAAGTGAAATCACTGAGCAGTACTTTTCTGTGGTACTGTTTGTGTTTTAGTTTTAACAAAATAAGGTTTGCTTCTTTTTTTTAATGAATTTTGATTTTGGCCACTCTTGATAATAAAAGTTTAAAAGGGTTAGTACCATCAGTTGCATCTAAGCATAAACGTTTGAAACAATGGAATGACCTGACAAACATGGCATAGTTTCTCTTGTCTGTGTGATAAATGAGAAGGCAGACACAACCAGTTACTGGTAAACCTTTTACTCAATCCCAGAATCAATTATCCAAACATTCAGTGTTGTTTTCACTTTTGACTCTTACAGTGAAATCCTTTGGTGTGTCCATTCAAATGAAACCTCTTGTGCAGTACTTGTTCATGATGCCATTTGTTTTTCAATATTTTAGAAAATGAAATTTGGGATTGTTTTCTTGAATTTTGACTTTGGGGACAAGGGATCGGGGACACAAGGACACGAGATTGGGGACATGGGGAATAACAAAACATACCTGTACAGTCAAAATCATATCTTTACTGGCCTGATAACAGCAATTTCCACTGTGGTACATAGTACGTTACAAGTTATTTCTTTTATTGTATTTTTCGTTCTTTGATTGTTCGGATCAGTGGTAATGCGCATTGTCTTCACATTCTCGATTATTCGCGGTTAGGACCATTCATTTCGATTCACAAATCCTTGATTCCAGATTTCTATTGTCATTCACTTGAAAATTTACCAACTCCAGATAAATATGCTGGAAAGATGTTTTCACAGCTTTATAAAGATACTTTGTGTCCAAATTTTCAGCATTCAATTGTTTAATTGAGTTACAGCTTGTATGTTTTGATTGTAGAGTAGATAGGTTCCTTCAACACCATAAAGATATCCAAATTTGAAATGAGGCAAACAGAGTACAGTATTCTTGAATCTTATAAAAAAATATTGGCATTAACGTCAAGTTGCAAATTCATTATGCATTGCTTAAAGGGAACCTCCATTGTCAGAACAAATTGAAGTTAAATTGTTGGAAATAAAGTCGAAATTTAAATTTTTTAAAAGAACAGGTGCAAAAATAATTTTAGTGTACAAATAAAATGGATATAAATATCGCTTATTTTCGCTTTTAAATTTCCCGCGTGCCGCTATTTTGAATATTTATGACGTGTTATGGTTGCCGCTATTGTTAAGAATCGAAGTTCTTTTGTATAGAACAATTAGACAACCGTAACACGTCATAAATAATCAAAATGGCGGTGCGTGGGAAATTTAAAAGCGAAAATAGGCGATATTCGTATCCATTCTTTTGTACACTAAAATTATATTTGCACCTTTTTTTTTAAAAAAAAATTACTTTAGACTTTATTTCCACCAATTGAATGTCAATTTGTTATAACAGTAGAGGTTCCCTTTAAGATGCCTTTTAAGTTTGTGTTTAAATGTACATGTACCTGTTTTGTGGTGTCAATATTCCACAAAAAATCATTTTAAGAGGTTACTTTTGTATTTAAAGTCACGTGGTTACTTTCTTAGTCTACAATATCATAGACTTTAACATGTCATAGACTTTAACATTGTATGATTCATTTTGTATAGCAAAGATCTTTTGCTTGCAAACGACATCGAGTCTGAACAGTGGTAAACTTTGACAACGCTCAGGCTAGCTGTGCACATGTAAAATTATTTGTAAGCTGTTACCAAAATCGACAAACCGACATTTTTCTTTTCGACAATGTTATTATTGAGTTATTAAAATTTTAATAAAGCATTCATTGTAGATTACGTATCTAAACCACAAAAAAAGTACCATATTACATTCTACAACTTATGGTATGTGGAACTGTTTACATGTAATTTGATAAGCTGCAACATGAGAAACAGTGATAAATGAATTAATTTTAGCATCCACCTGTAGTTTTTTGGTTTGAATGTCATTCTGTTTTGTTTTATTCATAGGATGCTGCCTTTCTTTATGGCTTAGGAACTGTGTATTTTAATTTCTCAGCATATCCCTGGTAAGTTCATAAATACGCTGTAAATCTATTATTTTTTATAGCATTTCTTTACCTTAGTTATACTTATAAAATACATGTTGTGGTTCAAGTTATTCTTTGTTTATAACTGGATCTTTTCAAACCAGTTTGATTTTTGTTTTCCTTTGTCTGTGATTATCATAATGCATTTGAGACAAAGGGAAATAAAATTAAACTGGTTTGAAAAATTTGATCTACAACTACAACTGTACTACAAATAGGGCCATTCTCTACATTTTTAGCAGTGCCTTTAATATCTCTTCAGATGACAAAAAATATTTGCTATTTCCTCAAAGCTACATTGTTGTATTTAATTATTATTGCTAGACACTCTCCAACTGGTTTTCATAGAACTTTGGGACCCCTTGGGTTCCCTATAAGTTTCCATACAGCTCTTCCTTGACATGCATCCTTCTGTATATACATTGATGTGGTTCAATTTTGGTTTTGGTTTCAAACATTTCAAACCAATTTCATTTTTATTTCCATTTGTCTCAGACTATGATAATGAATTATTGGAGACAAAGACAGGGTTCTCCTTATCAGGCGGTAACCGGTAAAATTTACCGCTTAAAGCAGCACTTATTACCGCCTGTAATGCTTGTCCCCGGAAAATTTTTGAGACACACAGTTTTCCCTTTACCGCTTAGCAAAAATCCCTTACCTACTGAGCTGAAATTTAGGGAGAACCCTGCAAAGAAGAATTAAACCATAACATATATGTTTGAGTTTATTCCAAAAATTGATTTAAGATGGCACAATGTACCCTCTTCTGAAAGTTTAAAGAGCCCTTCTCAAAATGGGAGCTCCAAAATATTTATTTTAAATTTTTTTATGCAGGATGTTCAATGAAACAATTAGTTGGTACTATTTATAATCATTGGGTTATAAGTAATAATGCTACATTCTGGATTCATATGTAGTTATTATAGCAACATAACATAACTATAATAATTATTATAGCAAAACTCAGACCGTTAGTGAAAGTGCAAAACTGTTGGGATTATCAAGGTTTTTCTGTAGTTATTTTAGCTTTTGTTTCTTTCTTGAGGTTCTCATAGTTAGCAGTTTTGAATAATCATTATTTTGTATTAATGACAAAATGTAAACAGTAAAATTATGCCTTGAATGTTGTGTCAGACTATAAAAAATGTGAAAAGAGCATGTAATTAAAGTGCTGTCTGATAGCCTGGGGCTATTGGATTATTTTGTTGGTTAATGAGGTTTTATCTGTCACTTGTCTGACAGGCATGTAAAGCCTCTCGGCTTTTAAGCTAGTGGATAAACTAAAGGTTTGTAGTAGCAAAGGCCTTTGGATTGCATATTTGCTACCTTATTACAGGACATTTTTGAATTTTTCAAAGTTCACAAAAATATGTCCCCAAAAAAATTGCTTATCTGAAAAAATAATTATAGCTGAGTCTAAGACAAAAAAAGAGTGATTTTTATTTTTTTTTATTAAAACAGGGCAGTAAAGATTTTTCAGCAGGTGCTGTACATCGATCCAAGTTTTAATTGTTCCAATGAAGTTCATCTCAGATTGGGAATCATATTCAAAGCACAAGGAAGCTGTGAAGCAAGTGTTAAGGTATGTGTTAGATATGTGATGTGTTTCAAATTTTTCTTTGGTTTTAAAATTTTCATACCAATTTAATTGTTGTTTTCCCCTGTTAATTGGGCGGAATGCCAAGTCTGCTTGATTAATAAAATGAGTAGTGATTCTCGGTCTCTTTTTGATGCCTGTTCTAGAAAGCTCTAGAAAATTCTTTTTGAGGTGTTTTTGAAATAAGAGTTTCAAAGGTTAAGTTGTTGAAACCTGCCTTGGGTTTTTGCTGTGTTATGATTGCTTATCATGTCCTCTGCAAGTTAAGATGGTCACAATTAAGTAAAATCAATACGTAGTTGCTAGAGTAGACTAGAAAGGTAAAAATACCAAAGGAAACTGATAAAACAGATAAGTTAACAGTAAAAAATTGAACATTTTGTTCAACCATTACCTACTTATCAGAATTTGGTTGCCATGGAAACATCACATGTTGTAGGAAAACAATTTGAAAATGAATGACCTTTAAAATGGTTGGGGGGCCCCCTTGTATGCCCAAGGGTCAATAAATTATATTTAAATAAATATACATAAATTATATGTAGATAAATTTACTAAGATGTGCCTGCATTAACGTGACAGGGTGGTTGAAAAATTGAGGGGGTGCTTGAAAAAATACTTGTAGAAATGTTTGTGCAGGGTACATTTAATTTAAATATTGAAGGATGTAGAAATAATGCTATTCTGTGTTTTTACTTTCCAGCACTTTCAAATGGCTCTGATGGATTCTAGTCCCTGCTCACTATCAAAAGTTGAAAGTAAGCATCAACAGCTTGTAATAATTAAGGCCTGTTTATACATGCAAGTTTTGATGCAATTTTTGTTGTGCTCTCCAATGCAACAACACAAGTGTAAACTAGCGGTGATTTCTATGCGATTTGGATGCAATTTGCTGTGATTTCCTTAAAATCGCCACTAAGTTGCATGTATCAGGTTTTGAAATCTCTGTGATCTTGCTGCATAATTGCACTGAAATCATTGCAAGTTTATAGCGGAGCACTCGCCGAGCCGAAGGCTCGGCTGCGCAGCCCCATACTCATAGAACCGTCCCGTCATTTTTCATGGTCATGGCTAGCAGAATGTTTCGCGGGTGTGTCGGTCCGTGTGCACCTCTGTCCGCCCGTTACGTTATCATCGATGATGACGTATACGAAGAGAGAGGAACTGGTAACGAGGCTTTGTTTTTCGCGCGCTTCCCCGCGGCTACAAACAGGGCAGTTCGCAAAAGCTTGCCTCCGCGCCAAAACCAACACAATCTGTACTCGTCAATGGAAAAATCACGGAGAAAGACAAACAAGATACGCCAAACCTGAAGCAAAGAAAACTGACCCTAAAACTCGCGAACGTTCTGAATATGACGGCGAACAACCTTTGCCGAAGAGGAAAAACACTGGATATCGGACAAACAAACATAAACAGAAAATTAAGCAAGTAACTGTCTAAAATTGCTTAGTTAAGCCTATGTAATTTTACCAGAATAATTTTCTCCAAGTTTTTACATTCAGAGCTAAATTTACATCTTTGAATATCCGTGGTTTTGTCAATGAAGCCAAACAACGCTCTGTTTTTGATTTTGCGAAAAATTCCCGTTCTGATTTTATTTGTTTACAAGAAACTTTAGCGACAAGTCAAAATGCGATAAATTATCTGACAGCTAAATGGCGCGGTAAAAGTTTCTGGTCGCCCGCTCTTGGTAAACAAGGAGGCGTTGCCATTCTTGTAGCTGAAAATACTGATTTCAAATGTTTACAATGGAAAAAAGATTCTTCTGGTAGAATTGTTAGTGTTTTAACTAAACTCGACGACACCAAAATTAATTTGGTTAATACTTATGCACCCACGAATCCAAGTGAACGTAAATGCTTTTATGATACAATTCATGAATATTTTTTCAGAACTCTTAAAATTATTGCTGGCGATTTTAACTGCATTGAAAATGTTTCTGATAAGTTTGGAGGAAATCTTACAATTTCCACGGATTTGAAAGATCTGCACAAGTGTTCATCGTTTATTGATATCTGAAAAAATACAAAGCACGTGGTTTAACGCGGATAAAACTATCGGTACACGTTTGGATAATTTTTTTATTGCTCAGTACTTGTACATACATACATACATACATACATACATACATACATACTTTATTACCACGTCCCCAAAGGGGATTTTCAGAGGCAATGATAAAATGATAAAATACAATGATGAAATACAATGATAAAATACAATGATCAAATATAATACAAAATACTATAAAATTCTAATCACATAGAATTGTAAAAATTATTTATCTTGTATGATTCCTTTCTAAAATGTGAAATTTTGCCTTGTGTTTTTTCCGATCATGATTCTGTTGATTTATCCGCAATTTGCATAATGCATTTTCCCGTGGACCAGGACTTTGGAGGCTAAATTTATAATTTAATATTTACGATAAGTGTTATGATCTCAGAAATTATTAAGAAACATGTATTGTACTATTAATTCCATTCAAACTTGGTGGGATTTTCTTAAAGAATCTATAACATTAGTTGCTATAGATTTTGGTCGAAGTTGCTATAGATTTTGGTCGAAGATATTAAGTTAATTTTCTCTTTTAAAAAATGTATCAAGGAAAAAATTCTATCAAAGCAGGGCAATGAAAGTAGTAGCAAATAATTCTCCATTAAACAAATTTTTCACTCTTTATTGCTTCTACAATGATTATCATTATTGTTATTTTCAGTTTAATTGTAAAACAAGCATTCAACCTAAACGTTATGTTATGTAATGACCGTTGAAGGGGGTCTACTACTTCAAGCATTTCTGCTTTTCTATAGACTCCTCATCACTTTTGATTTTAAAGCTTGTTATTGAGAATATTTATATTATTTATTGTATTAAGTAGTGATGGAAGTAATAAAGTTAAGTTAAGTTAAGTTAAGTAAACAACGCATATTTAATCGCGATAAGGCCACCCAACTATAATTTCTTTGATCGAAGCAAAACGGGCTCATATTTAAGGAGATAACTTAGCGAAAACCACCATAGAAACGCTCGAAAGAGAAATTCGAGCCGTTAATTTATCCCAAATGAGAGGAAACCAAATTCGTAGCAGAGTCAATGGCTTGAAGAAGGTGAAAAACCTAGCAAATTCTTTTTTTATACGCTCGAAGCAACACGGCTCAGAAAAATACTGTTCATTCTATTTATAACTCCGCGGGTGTTAAAGTCTTTTAACACTGAAGACTCCGGCTCATTTCGATTTTTACCGTAATTTGTACTCGCAAGAACCTGTTAATTTAACAGTCCAAACCGAATTTTTTAACAAACTTGAAAACAGATTAGAGCGAAATTTTATCCTGCGAAGAATCAGTTTTATCTTTGACTAAAATTACCCACGCAATGCGTGGACTTTCCTCAGGGAAATCCCCCGGTTCAGACGGATTACCTCAAGAATTTTACGCTAAATTATGGGATCTTTTTGGCCTTATTTAGTTTGGAAAATAATTCTTTCAGTGATTCAATGCAAGGAGGCATGACTAGGTTACTTTACAAGAAAGATGATAGGAAAAACCTAAAAAATTGGTGACCCCGCCATTTCGCTACTCGATGTTGATTACAAAATTTGTTCAAAAGCTCTTACAAACAGACTTTCAAAAGTGTTACCTTCGATTATTCAAGAAGATCAAACTTGTTCCGTCCCAGGTAGGACGATTTTTGAGAATTTATTTATTTCTCTTGCGTGACACTCACTGTCAAGCAAATATGAAAATTATAGCTAATCGTTTTTTGACCAAAGAAATTCCACTCAAGTTGGGGGTGAGGCAGGGAGATCCCCAGTCTCCACTTTTGTACATTTTATGCGCAGATGTTTTGGCTACCAGTGTAAGAAAGGATGATACTATTGAAGGTTTTCTCCTTCCAGAAGCCTGAGGAAAGCGTCTTAAAGTTCGCCAATATGCGGATGACCAGCTCCACATGTTTTGTGAAGTACATTTTTTTCTTTAGACAAATTGTTTTCCTCACTTCACAAATACGAGACAGGTACAGGGACTAAATTAAATGCCATGAGGTTAGGAGCTTGGTGCTCACATCTGGACAATCCTTATGGCCTGACGTTGGTGTCAAGAATGCGAATCTTGGGTGTCTGGTCTAGCAATGGTAATGCAAATTTGAAACCGGATAACTGGTTACCACGCCTTTCCAAGCTAGATTAAAATTTGAACCTGTGGAAGGGTGTGGGGTATTTTCACTCCCACCCTATCGGCACTACTCAATACTAGGTTTTTAGTTAATGTTAAGACTATTTTCTTTTACCTATGGACTTCTGCTTATGACGAGAATGACATGCAAGCGCGCTTTTTCATTAAGACCATACTTATGGTATATGGGTTTTTCGAAATAAGGCAACTTTCCACAATGGCACCGAGAACTCTTTGGCCACTGTAAGGGACATAAGGAATGACATCACAACACAGTTGCAAATTGATTTCTCCCGAATGACTGAACAGAAATTTTCTGCTTTGTGGTGTCATCCGAATATTTGTGAAGCTTGTGACTCATAAATGAGCTACTGGCAACTCATCATTTCCAAATCAGTTTTTCGGGTAATTTTCCAGACGCAACAGATGTATTTTATTCGGAAATTAGTCATACTAGTCATTCTAGACCGAGAAAATGTTTTTTGTGAGCTATTGTGTAATTTGTGCAGTCTAAATGTACTGTGCAGATGGTCGCGTTATACGCTTACTGTTTTTGAGAATTGCTAAAATTGAAAAATAGTCTGGTCGTCAATCTTAATTCTAATTTTTCTGATGCTTCCGACCTTTCACCTAAGTTAAGCTTATCATTATCGTTTCTGTTCAGAGAGCTCCGCTGTTAGGCTAAGCCTATCTATATATATTACAGACAAATTTGAAGATGCAACTTGTGTGCCACAAAAATTGCATTGAAAAAGCAACAACAATGGCACAAAATATCGCCTGTGTAAACGGGCTTTTACTGGGAATGACAATTTTCTTGTTTTTTTTTTTTAACCATTCATTGTGCCTATTGATGAAGAGGTTTGATGTACTGTACACAACTGATTGAAAAAACGTTGTCGGGTAAAAAAAGTATAAACTATGAATAATATGACCGAATGGTTTTCAGGGAAATGGAAAAATATTACTGTGTTCTTATATAAATTCCACATTATTATAACAAAGTATTCTCCAAATCATCCTCTGAAAAACTTTTAGGAAGGAATAAATCTTAAACATCAATAAACAGAATGTTAGTGAGCCTTATTTTGGTTGTTTCTTGGTGTTGCGGAAGCAATAATGAAAGGGTGATTGGAATAAAGCCCTAAGCGAATTCTGATCAACTGCTAGATTCGCCTTCCAGTTTGTCTTGTATATACTCATGTAACAAAAGGAGAATTTGGTTTCAGATCAGGGTTCACTTAGGGCCTTATTCCACTTTGGGATAAGGCCCTAAGTGACTCCTGATGTATAGCCAAATTCTCCCTTTGTTACATGAGCATATACAAGACAGACTGAAAGGAGAATCTAGCAGTTGATCAGAATTCACTTAGGGCTTTATTCCACTCACCCCTTCAATTGTTGGTTAGCTTTTGTGTTGTGGTGTGGGTATTGTTCAGCGTCTTCTACGTCATTTGGTGATCACACCATCCGCAACACCAAGAAACTACCCTTATTTGCCTTGTTCCCAAAATTCCATTATGTTGTGTCATTTATGGTTTCTGTTTTGTTTCCTGGCAATGTTTTTTGCAATTTCTTGTTAACAAAAAATAGACCTGTAGATTTTATAGAAAACAACATTTTTCTTTTGTTGATCTTAGTTCGTTTTCATCTTGGCCACCTTTTTGAGATGCAGAACAAGTGTGATTTAGCACAAGAAATGTATGAAACAATAATCGAGACTCCTAACGCACCGAACAGTGTCAGAGCTAACGCCTATAAACAACTGGGTAAGTACAGTATAACAGATGCACAAGTTGAATTTTTGTTTGTATATGGTTCAGCTTATGGCAAGCTTCCAGTTTTGTATCAGAAGAACTATAGAATAATCTATTTTGAGTTTTTTAGTCATGATTTTGTCTTTTTAATTCATATTGCTGGTTTGCATTTACGTCATATCAAAATGCGACAGTATTAAAAAAACAGATTTCAATTCCAAAATGTTTATGGAATTGTAGAGAGTTTAAAACTACACATCTGGGCCAATTTGGTAAGGGCAAGAGCATTTCGTTCAAGAGTGATAGGCGAACAAGTATTGGTCATTTTTAGTGAAAATACATTGTATATGGAGTGGCCATCTTTGTGTCCCACTTAGGGACAGACTGAAATAATTTTCATCTGGTTCAATTTTTTTTTTCACGGCTTATCTGAAATAGCGTGACATACATACATACATACATACATACATAAACTTTATTTTTTCTCGAATTTAAGAGTAGCTATGTAGCTAATTTCTCCGAGAGAAAAATATCAAATTACAAAATATACAATAAAAATATTCAATATCATTATAAAATACAATTCTGTGCAATATTTACAATTAATTATTGTGACGAATTACATGACACATTTAAAACCTTTAAATGTACAAATCGGAAGCAATATCGTAAAAACCAGAACCAGAAACTTTTTGTGAAGGATTGCACCACTGGTATACATACCGTGTTAGAAACAGCTTTGTAGTATGCAGGGCTGTCATTAAGAGCCGGGGTCGGGGATTTCCCCTGTCTTCTATGAGCATGAACCCCGGCTACTTGCATAGGAAACAGAAGAAAAATAAAACCAAAAGAACTTGCTAGCTGTTGAATTCCCCGCCTACTAATTGCATATACCCAGGAACTTGAAATCTTAGTGACAGTCCTGAGTATGTACAGTGTATAGTTTAGATTTTAACATTTTTATGACATCGTAATAATGCGTTAATCACTTTTGGCAATTTAATACTCCTATTGTAAGATAATAAAGCAAGCTCCTGGCCATAACGATCAGAACATGATACATCAGCCGGGACAGTGTCCCTGAGGTTCGACTGTAGTTACATATGGCAAAATCCATTATTTTGTGGCGTTCTTTCATTCTGTTACAACAAACAGTTATCGGTAATTCTAAAACATTTTAAGATGGTCATCTTGTTGGTGACTAATTTCAGATTGGTTCACTGGTGCCAAAATCTTATGTTCAACTTGATTTGCTAGACTTGTTGAGCACTGTTAAAGCATCCTGATTGTGGTTAATGTTTTCTTTTCATCAGGCTGGATGTATTACAACAAGGAACACCTTGGAGACAGGACGTCCCGAATGGAGAAAGCTGTTCAGTTGTTACTGAAAGCAATTGAGACAGATCCAAACAGTGGAGCGGCATGGTATTTAATAGGCAGGTGGGTGGGTTGCTCTTGAAATTATTTGCTATATACATGTATGGTAAGTAACAACGACTAGTTCAAATACAGTCAACTTCCGCTATAGTGGACACCTTGGGGTGTAAGACTTGCTGTCTGTAATAAAGAGTGTCTGTAACAGTAGGAGTTATTTTAATTCTTTTTCAGGATTTGAACTCCTGTCTGTTATAGCAGGGTGTCTGTTACATTGTATACCAGGGTGTCTGCAAGGCTGGAGTTGACTGTAGTTCAGAATGCAATAGATGACAAAAAAAATTAATAGTTGACTCACTGTACACCAAAAAGGGTTTTTGTGCCATATTTATCACTATCTTTTTCGATTCACTGCACTCTGCTGCATTCAATTTCCCATCCCCCATCCAATTTTGTAGGATTGTAGCAACAAACCTGACTAATAATGATACACAACATGAAATGCGTCTGTCCCAAAGAAAATGAGGTTAAAAAATTAATGATGATGTGTCAACAATATTTTTGCCTTTTGTGGTTTGAATGGAACTTGTCCCCTTGTGTGTATTGTATATGTATTTTGTGGGATATTAAAGTCCCTGTGTCCAAGTTAAAATATCATGATAAACCAACCACAACACAATTCTTTCAAGTCATTTTATGTGCACACTCAAAGGACTTGTTTCCAGTATGCAGTCTTGAAACAAATTTATTCCTACAACCAGTACCACAACTGTTATGTACATGTACATAAAAGTGCCAAATTGGATGTTGACTTCATTTCAGCATTTCTATTAATATGATACCTAGTTGGTTAAATCTTACTTTAAACCCTTTTGTATCAGGTGTTATGCCATGCAAGGAAAAGTGCATGATGCTTTTACATCGTACCGACAAGCTATTGACAAATCAGAAGCCAATGCTGATACCTGGTGCTCTATAGGGTGAGCTGTTCCACACTGGTCTCTGTAAGATTTCTATTTCTGTCTATTGTCCAGGGTTGTCATTAGTAGCCGGCAACTGGCTACCATGGCCAGCAACTAACAGTAACGATGACCAGCTAATCAAAGTTTGATAATGACTTTAAAAGACAACAAGCATGAAAGACTGTCTTTGTTTTATGACCAGCTGCTTTCCCTGAGGGAGCCTGAGCTTCCTTCATATCTAACATTATTTTACTGTTGTTCTTGTAGAGTGCTATACCAGCAACAGAACCAGCCTATGGATGCTCTGCAGGCCTATGTTTGTGCTATCCAGTTGGATCCCACCCATGTAGCAGCATGGACAGATTTGGGTATTCTTTATGAAGCTTGTGAACAGCTGAGGTAAGAATGTATTTTGATATTTTCAGACAACAGGGGTTGTCCATAGGCAACCAGCTATAATTTATAACCAGTAGCTGCAATAATGCTGGGTCATAATATCACCAAGCTTAACCCTTTCACTCCCAGAGTCAATTATGGAGACATGTAGTGCAGTTCTAACTTTTGAGTTTGTCAACAAAATCCGTATTACTTGACCATTCAAATGAAACTTTTCATGGTACCATTTGTTTTAAATTTCAATATTTTACGTAATATATCAAACACGAGGAACAGTGTTTCATCAGATTTCCAAACACCGAGAAGTGGATTGGAAAAACGAGGCGCAGCCGAGTTTTTTTAAACCACTTCAAGGTGTTTGGAAATCTGATGAAACACTGTTTCGAGTGTTTGATATAGCTTCTCAAACTGATCATTAAATGTGGAGAAAACGAAGGAATAAAATCGCCAAAATCTATGCAAATTAAGAAACGATTTCAAAACCTCCTTCACGGTAGTGATTTCCTTTGTGTTCTCGTCATGAATTATTAATGAGTTTGAGAAAAAAATATGAAATTTGAGATTTTTCTTGATTTTTTATTTTAATATTTACCATCTTTCTCTTTATCGCTTTATATGACACTTTAAACATTACTGATCCTAGCAACATGCAGGGCGTGAGTTTATACATGAATCTAGATATTTATCAAAATTCAGCTGGTAATATTGTGGTCTTCATTCTTTTTTTTCTTCAATAGTGATGCCATATCTTGTTACAGTGCAGCCAGGAGATATGGTGAGCTGATCTTCAACAATAATTAACTCATTTGATACTTCAATGCTTATTGTGATGAAGCCTTTTGAATCTCCATCTATATTGTGTGTAGCAGGGCTGTCAATAAGGGCTGATTTGGGGTGGGGGTGGGGATGTGGATTTTCCCTGGGTATGGGAGGGAGTAGGGATTTTTCCTGGCTATAGTGTGGGGGGTGGGCATTTTCCTGGCTATAGTGTGGGGGGTGGGGTGGAGATTTTTCCTAGCTATAGTGTGGGGGTTGGGATGGGGATTTTCCCTGGCCATAACGTGGGGATGGGCCAGGGTGGGAATATTTCCTGGCAATAATGTGGGGGGTGAGGTGGGGATTTCCCCTGGCTATAATGTGGGGGTGGGGTGGGGATATTCCCTTGCAATAATGTGTGGGGTGGGGTGGGGATTTTCCCTGGCAATAATGTGTTTGAGCCCCATCCACTTTGATTGAAACACAAAACAATGACAACACCAAAAAACAATTTTCCCAGCTATTTTTTTCACATGCCTATTTGAAAAAAATAATTAGTGACAGCCCTGTTACAGTGTTTTTTGAAGAAGCCATGTCATGATACAATAGTTCTGATGATTGGATTGGATTGGATTGGATTGGATTTTATTGGTTTTCAACACTATTACATTAATTAATTAAATTACATTAATTAATGATGGAAATGTTAGATTTTGAAAAACTGGAGTTTGGTCCAGTGATTAAATCTTTTCAAAAATTATACGGTGTGTGGCCATGTTACACCATAAACAAAGAATCCAACGTTGTTTGTTAAATGTTCCTTGGAGCCTAAAGCTCAGAAGTCCTAAGATGTGAAAAGATACAATCATATAGGGAACTGCAGCCATTACTGCATTTCCCATGTCAGTTTTTTGAGTAACCTGGGTTTGCATTCTTAAAATTTGAATCAGTGGGGCCTTGAGCTTTGAGTCAATGGAAACTGACATACATATCTTAGTATTTTGTGTCTGGGAAAGTGAACTATCAAAATGAAAAAAACAAATTAAGGAGGGAACATATGTCTGGCATGGGTAGAAGAGAAAACACTCACAACTGCTGTTTGATTGACAGGTGCCACAGACAGCACAATCGAGGCACGCGTCAAAGCCCTGCAGGCTCAGCTAGCTATGATGCCGCAGCCAGTAGAAGGAGTGAAGAAGTAAGCTTTGTTTCTTGTACTCTGTTTTGTTTGAACTGTCTGGTTATGCCATAACACTTTCTACCTTTTCAAGGTTAAGTTAAGTTCCAAAAATTTCTTTAGATAACAGAAAGCATTTACACACCTTTTTCCTTGCTGTGTACAAAATCTTCCAAAATCTGTGCTGACCCTTTACAGGAATATTCCATCTGTCGATGAGGCTTGGAAGTTACCCATTCCTGCTGAGCTT
Source organism: Cladopsammia gracilis (assembly GCA_022457155.1). Taxonomy (NCBI): domain Eukaryota; kingdom Metazoa; phylum Cnidaria; class Anthozoa; order Scleractinia; family Dendrophylliidae; genus Cladopsammia; species Cladopsammia gracilis. The sequence continues at coordinate 673,562 of JAJGOT010000327.1, forward strand.
ACCACAAGAACAATAAGGAATGCACAGGTAAGTCCTCAAAAAATTAGTTATTACCTCATGCGCAAAGCGCCATGAGGTCATAAAATGGGCTTCGTTTTTCTTGTTATTTTTTGTGTCACGATTTTGCATGCAAATTTATGCACACATATTTTAGTGTACGCGAACTCGCCCCTGCCTCCCCTAGAAAGTTATTTTTGTCCCCTATTGTTATAAAAGGCTTCAGGAAGGTTAAACCAAATATCAGAATCCGTCTACTGAGCACATGTCTGGATTTTAGGGGGGACTAGAGAGAACCGGTTTGTCACTCGGAGAAGACTCAGATTTCAAACAAATGTGGCTCCTTCTGTACTCTACACTTCAATTTTTCAGACGTTCATTTTCCATTACCAAAATGTAAACACGCCTTTTAAGACATCAAAATGGAAAGAAAAAGTCCTTAAGACGATTTGTATGTCTCTGAAATGACGGTCAGAGAGCTGAAAGCGATGGAATCTTCCTGTGATTTATCACAAAGCGGGGCATTCCTGGAAAACTACGGTAAAGAAAATAACATTTTGGAATGTCCATTTACTTTGTAAGAAACATTTCATGGACTGTTTGTTCTTCGACACGACTTGTGCTAAAATTTGCTTGCGTTGATGACACGGCTTCCTCAATGCGATAATTTAACGCATTTTGCTCTTGAGACTAAACTAATAGATATTTGAATAAAACGTTCAACTGAGAGAATTCGTTGTCCTTTTTCCCGTGTAAAGGGAGATTGGGATTAAACTTGTTCAAATGTTTCTTTGTGAAGCCAATATCACGGTAAAGACACGCTAGTAACTAAAATTATTAAGTTAGATGGCGCTTTCTAAAATAAAGTTTGCTTTCAAGATTTTTTGATTCACGAAAACATTATGCTAATCATCTTTACAGATAAGAATGGCATTCTATATACACAGGAAAAGTCGGAAATTTTAGAAAACACTAGATTTAAATAAAGCAGGTTGCTGAATTTAAATATTATTTTGTGGTGAATTCGCCCGTGCTGCAGTTAAGATAAATAAATCGCCAAGCCTTCCGGAAGCAGAAAATCACAGTTTTGACATTATAAAAGCAGAATCTCCTGAATCCGATTACATGTATTTTTTTTCATTATCTCAAATAAATTTAGAACTTCCAAAAATTTATTGGAAATCTGGGCAGGAGGAGGGGTCTCAGTGGCTTGGAAATACAGGCGGGGGGAGGGGAGGGGAGGGGGGGGTCTAGTGGGAAAGGAAATCCAGGCGGAGGGGGAGGGGTCAAACAGTCTTGCCATCCGTTGGTTGGGGGGGGGGGAGAGGGGAGGATTCTTTCTGGAATAACCCAATGAAATAGAAATAATTCACAGTTAGGGAAGTATTAGACTAGGGTGGGTTTGATCAGGAATCAACAAATTAAATATTCAAAGCGAGTATAGAAAAATTGGTAGCTTCAATCAACATGTCTTGTGTGATGGTGCAATGTGTGTCATGCAAAATTCATTGACGGGGGAGGGGTGCGTGACCCCTTTAAAATAAAGCGCATGAGTGTAGGCTACAATAGTAGCCTCTTGTTAATAGTAAAAAAGGTCCTGGAAAGTGTTGCTAGCCTGCAAATTAATATGCATCACACACAGTTTTTAATTATGCATAATGATGTGGTCAGACACATAAATGAATATTGTGTGCAAATTATGTGACTTTATAATTATTAGCCTGTTCCAGGCGTTCAGTTGGCGAATAGTTGGGGAAGGCGCGAAGAAAAGCGAGCGAAAAAATTGCGGGAGGCGAGGTGAGGGAACGCCTGTAAACATTCTTAACAAAATGTCCTTCCGCCCACTTTTAGACCGCCAACTCAGTTGTCAATCATCTGTCAATTAAAATAGGATTAGATTTCCTGGGATTAGATTTGGTGTAATAAAGAGTGACAGGCCTACACGACTCCCTCGCGAGTGTTTTAGCCATTTTCTATTTAAGCTCGCAAAATGATGCTTCATGTATTTGTAGCGGGTATATGGAGAATTCGAGGTGACTGAATTAAAAGCCTTCTAAACTCGCAAAATGATACAGACTGTAGTCTCGAGGTCATTTGTGTTTTTTGAAATTATGCTGTATTCTCGGCAGTTTTCTTCAACTCTGGTTTCTTCAACTCGGCGGCTTTCTTCAGTCTGGAGCTCTGGAGTTCTGTTCGATCGGCGGCTTTCTTTAGTTTTGTTTGACCTCTTGCTGTGCTCATGTAGCCATTTTCTAGTAGAAGTTAACCAACAATGTAAGGTTTTTCACTCTCTCTGAATCTCTTAGGTAGTCGGATCTATTAGTTTGAAATTATCGACCGTCAATGGTTTCTTGCAATTAGTTGCAAATATGTTGGTCCAAATTTTCAGTGATAATTGCAGCTTTTTATAAAGCTATGCAATGTTTCATAGAGAGTATAAATCAAGCGCATTTCAGTCACTGCTCCGCTTTGTAGTTGAGAATTGACGGTTTTTCCGGAGCTCTAATCTGTTTTTCTCCATTGTCATTTGTGCAGTCGGTTCTTCTCACTGCATTGTAATGAGTTTCACAGTCTAGCGACTGTTTTGTTTATGCCTCGATGAAAGCTGTCTTTCCTCCGCCATATCACATTTCTCATCAGCACTCTAGTGTTGACAAAGTGTCATAATTGACCAATCAGAGGGTATACCGGATCCCGGTATACCGGAACAACCTTTTGTTAAGAATGTTTACAGGCGTTCTTTCGCCTCCTCTCCCCAGCCTCCCCGCAATTTTTCGCTCGCTTTTCTTCGCGCCTTCCCCAACTATTCGCGCTTTCCCCACTATCTGAACGCCTGGAACAGACTATATAATTATGTGCATGATTATGTATGCCAAATTAATCAAACATTGCAGGTTTTTTTTTTTGCTAATATACAATTTTTGTATTATTTTGGGGCTAATTTGGAAACCCTAGATAATTTGCACAAGGCCCTTGAAAGATTCTGGAAAATTGTTTGTGCAAGATATCTCAGATCATGTTTGAGGATGCTTGTATCAATTGCCTTTTTAAAGAGACTATTTTATTATCTAGTGGTACTTATTTGAAAAGTGAAATTGGCCAGGCAAAGGGGTCTTTAGTCTTTCGAGCTGTTTTCCTCCAATGTTTTCTACATGTAATTCTCATTAGTTGCCTACTCTTGTCAGTAATTTATAAGGGATTGGTTGACCATGGATTTTGATTGTTTTGATTGTTGTGTGTTCATCCAGGATGTTATGCAGGTTATTTTTGACATTATCAAATACGTCTAAAACTGATGGTACTTGTGAAACATCCCTGTGAAATAAGTACATTTAATTTTCTTTCATTTGTAGGTAAAATTATTAACCAGTGGTCAGATACAAATGCTGCAGCCACAGCAACAACAGCAACTTCAGCAACTGTACTTACAACAACAAGCACAAGCTCAACATCAACAGCAGCAGCAGCAGCAGCAGGGAGCGGCATTGAACAGTATGCATGTCAATACTCAGGTTCACTTGGACAACACTAAAAATATGGCCAATCATGTTTCATTTCAAGGGACAAAAGGAGAAAATCACGAACAGGTTAATGCAAGTCAGGCCAGTCAACAGCCTCTTCCTGTTAGTGGCATGCAAAATAACTGGTCTGATTCAGTGCAGCCTCCAAGTGATCAAAATGGGGGAACTGTGAGTTGTACCAATAGCGGGGTGCAAGCTAGCACGACGCAAGTAATCACGCATCCATCGATGTTGCTTGCACAACCGCATCCCAATGCATTTTCGCAGACAGACTCACTTCTTACTCAGACTTGCAGTAATTCGACTGTGACTGCCATGGAAACATCCTTTGCAGGAGCTCAAATGTTACAAGCGACAGGACATCAGAGTTCTATAGCAGGGTCGGCACCTGCAACATTATCGTCGCTTTCGTCAAACTTTGTTTCTACATCTTCCAACGTACTTCTCAGTCAAAGCGTTGTTAGTTGTCAAGGAACGACTTTTCTTTCTAGTGCATTGGTAACCACTGGGTCAACAACCATGTTGGAACCAACTGTACACAGTGGAATTGATACAACTATTTTAAGCGAGATTAACTGTTCTACAGATGCGAAGTCCAGTCCATTAACAGGAAATGGCGATCCCACACTGAGCAATGGCCCTATCTCAAGCTACTCAACTTTTTCAAGTTCAAATGCATGTGCAAGTGGAATGTCCATTTCTCCATTCTCGTCCCCAAGTTACGTCATGTCACCCACACAGAAATCCCCTTTTCACACGACAGCATCCCTTTCACCAAGCATCACTCAACCACTCTCTATTATCAACCCAAGCTGTCTATCACCAAGTTCAGGTCTACAGGGAACGCAGTCTGCGTTCTCGCCTTCTCTGATTCCATCTGACCTTCTTTCACCATCAAAACAGCTTGCAGTTGTCTCACCATCGTCCAAGTCGCCATTCAATCTAAATTCAGGTGGCGATAATATGGTAGTGCCAAAGCTAAATTTATTGTTTGATCCCATGGCTATCCCATGTCCTCCCCCGACACCAACGCCGCCTCTTCCTACGGACAAGTTGTCACCACAAACACCAAGTATTTATGTAAGTATTATACAGTAATTTGTGGTAACAGTTGTGCTTATAGGAGACATAATGTTTTATAAAATGTTCAAAGAAATTAAATGTAAATAAAAAATATCAATTTATAAAGAGGGTGGCACCAAGCTAACTCTAGTTTAATTAGGGTGGGCCTCTAAAAATTGCTGGTCGAATAGTTTTTTGAGGAGGGAGGAAAAACTGGAGTACCCAGAGAAAAAAAACCTTGGAGCAAGGATGAGAACTAACAACAAACTCAACCCACACATGACGCCAAGTCCGGGAATCGAACCCGGGCCACACTGGTGGGAGGTGAGCACTCTCACCACTGCGTCATCCCTGCTCCCACACTATGTTTACACTATAATTGGCCAGGTCAAGTTCATTAATTTATATGTCACGCGCATGCAGTTGTTACACTTTTTTACACTTTTGTAGACCTTGATAAAAGACGGACACCTGATAATGGTCCCTGCCACTTTTTAGTAATTTTACTGTAACTGAACTCTCTATAAGATGGACACCTCTGTACGATGGACAACAGACATATTGAAACCATCAACAGGCACTTGAGAAGTGATTTTTTTAGTGAAAAATACTTCAAAATGAAAAAGAAGGTGCTGGGTATGGACAAACAACTCCACTTTTCTGACACTATTTTTGTACTACATGTAGGTTGTAGGTTTTGCTTAAGTAAATCACTTTAAACAGACTTAACAGCTGCATCCAGCTGAATGGCTGATGGGTGCCCAGAAAGTCTGGGGACCTCCACTGAGACCAGCCAGCCCCAAGACAGTAAAACCATTCCTGTGGCTGGCAATCCCTGCAACCAAGCCATGAGCCCCCACATACAGTCATCCAGGCACCCATCACACTGAAATAACAGTAGATAAAAGGAAGGGGAGGGGGGGGGGGGGGGGGAGAACCAGAGAAAAACACAAATGCTCCAAGATTCAGCCACGCTAAAACACGCAACAACTCAGAGTGCACCATGCCTGTGCTCACATGGTAACTGCTGACCACCGAGTACTGGCGCCGCTGGCCGCTTGTTGAAGGTGCTACTGGAAGAATACCTGTTGATGGCATTGCCGACCGCCGAACGACTGCCAGCTTCTCTTTGTCGTTAACTAAGTTAAATTGCAATTTAACTGCATTTAAAACAGACGTGTATTCATTGTGCATAGGTTTAGATTCATTATCTCAGAATTACTGAGGTCACGTTACCTTGACTCTCTATTCAGCCGGACACCTCTCTAAGACAGACGGTTAGGGCCGGTCACTCTCTCTAAGACAGACGGTTAGGGCCGGTCACTCTCTCTAAGACAGGCGGTTAGGGCCGGTCACTCTAAGACAGACGGTTAGGGCCGGTCACTCTCTCTAAGACAGACGGTTAGGGCCGGTCACTCTCTCTAAGACAGACAGTTAGGGCCGGTCCCAACGGTGTCATCTTAAAGACAGTTGGCTGTATCTGTGATCAGCCAAAGACATTACCACATTGATGTGGACATTATTGTCCTTTTTAGGTTGAGAACAAGAAGGATGCATTTTCACCAGCACTTCAAAATCTGGTTGTGAATAATCCCAATCCTATTCTAGTTATCAGAGGATTAGCAGCAGCTCTTAAATTAGGTTTGTGTTGCATACATAGAAGATACATTTTAATATTTGGGTACGCAGAGATGCCGAGTTAAAAACAAAAAGATAAATTTCACATCTCCAAGCACTGATGTACCGTTTTTTTTTTGTTTATTATCATTATAATATACTGTTATAATAAATGTCTCTTATTTTTTATTGCAAAGAGTTAAGCACTTTTCAAAGACTTTCCAAAGATTTGTCAAAGGTTGTACGAAATGTAATGTTTACCAAAGAAAATTGAGGCAATGATTGCCAAAGATGTACGAAGATTTCAGAGTTACATCTGAAGATGTTTCGATTGTAGACCAACACCTGTTAGCTTGTTTGGCATTTAATAACCGCAAATCTTCTTGTTGTTTGTCGTCATTTCACTTTGCTGATGTCACCGCTGGGGGTTCGTCGTCATTTCACTTCACTGATGTTGCGGTTTCTTTGCTATGTCGCTTGTCGGAATTTCCCCTAACAGTACCTCATTCATTAAATTAATGTATTTGATTGCTAATCCTAATAACATGGGTGTTGGGGGTGAGGGGCACTTACAAATCAGAAAGATTTTAACAACCAAGTTTTCAGGAGCTTACTGGTATATCTTTTTTGTTTGCTACTTACAGATTTAAGTTTATTTTCAACAAAGACTCTTGTTGAGACAAGTGGTGACCATCAAGTGGAAGTGAGAACACAGGTGAATATTTTACTGTACATGCGTATGCATACATGTTGTCATAGAGGTGCATTGGTGTAGATATTTAATAGTGCAATGGACTTTCACACTAAAGGTCATTGGTTCAAGGCCTGGGATGTGTTTCTTAAAAGCCCCGAAACATTTTTGGGCCCAGAAAGCTGTGTTATGTGTGGAAAGTTTACCAATAAAGGTTTTTTTCTATATTTTGAAAGCTAAGCAATAAAATCCTACCTTCACTGCATACATGTAGGTTGGATTGGTTTGCAGGCTAAAAACTTGAACGCTGTTCATTAGATGCTAAATTTAAAAAATAGCTTTCGGTCCCAAAATGTCTTTGGGGATTTTAAGAAACGCACACCCGGTCTTTGCTATCATGTCATTTCCTTAGATAATAGGGACTTTGCTATGCATGGGTAGTGGTGAATCCAATACTGTGATGGACTAGCTATTCCAATCAAGTGTGGAGTAGCAATACTTTTATGCTGTGTTCATATCAGCACCGAAACATGTTTAGAGTAAACATGTTTGAACAAAAAACATGTTTCCCGTAAACATGTTTGCAATTTCATTGTTCACATTAGTTGTTAATTTCAAAACACGTTTCACGCCTGCTTCTATAAGTTATGCTGTTTTACAAAACAAGCATATTATAATAAAGCTTGCTTAAAATCTTTATAATTACACATGATCTGAAATAAAATAGAGCCTAAACTCGCTGTTGCATAAATTGTCATTTAATTTCACATCTCAAGCCCTTCGTGAACAAAGGACATTGCAGCGTTCAACAAGGAGACGACATTTGCGCTAACATGTTTTGTCTGGTTTAGATCAAAACTACCTCGTGAAGTAGTGTCAATCATGCTCAGAATAAACTTGTTTTGATCATGATTCACACAATGTGCCGCCTAATGTGAACAAATTTCCTAGTGAAACATGTTTTATTCGTGATCAGAATAAACATGTTTTGATCATGATTCACGCAACGTGCCGCCTAATCTGAACAAATTTCCTAGTGAAACATGTTGTGATCAGTATAAACATGTTTTGCCTTAGTGTGAACACAGCATTAGTTGCTTCATTCCACAGAAACTGGTTTAACCCTTTAAGCCCTAAGAGTGATCAGCATCAAATTTCTCCTTGTAATATTAATGGCTTATCAATCAAAAAGGTCATGAGAATTAAGGACATGATCACACAAGTTGAATTCTCTTGGTATCCAAACAATTTCTCCCCACTACTTCTATAGGAAATGTAAAGGGACAAGAAATGAGAATTTAAATTTTGATATTGGGGCTTAAAGGGAAAGCTCTTTTCTTGTGGGTTCCCTGTGGCTTGTGTGTAACTATACCTACCTTATCATGTTTGTTAGTGTGTCCTTTTGTTATAAGGAGAAGTTAGGGTTATGTGACAACTGGGTGATACAAATATCTGGTGGTTTTGTTTTCAGAGACTGCAGGCATCAGATGAAAACTGGGACACAGCTGGTGAGAAGAAAGTCTGGCTTTGTGAAAGTAGCAGGTAATGATTAGATATTTAAGGACTTTGACTCATTATGTAGTGGCCAGTTCAGTATTAATTTTAAAAAGCAGCACTATTAGGGAATGCACCATTGGAGCTTTCATTTGAATGGTCACACTGTAGGATTACATCCACAGACTCAAAAGTTAGAACCATCTTGTTCAGCATAAAGCCGCGGCGACACTTGCGATTTTTTGCTTGCACGGGTGATGCGATTTTTTGAAAAATTGTCGCGTCGCCAGCGCACAATGGTGGCTACACGCATGACAAATTTTGGTGACAAAATGTTGCAACAAAGACCGCGCGAGGCTGGGTTGATAATTAAGCCTGAGCCTCACTTTAGTTCTTAAATCTTATTGGCTAGATACCCTTTTGTCGCGTCGCAAGTGCAAGAAAAAAGTTGCAGAGCGGCTACACGAGCGACAATGTCCGCGATTTTATCACCAAACGTTCAACTCTTGTGACTTTTTTCTGCGATTTTTTCAGCTCTCGCGTCGCATGTTCATGGGTGGCTACACGTGCGATTTTTACCGTACGCTGGTGACGCGACAATTTTTCAAAAAATCGCATCACCTGTGCAAGCAAAAAATCGCACGTGTAGCCATGGCTTAATTAACAGTACCACAGGTAAGAACTGCTCAGTAGCTTTCATTTGAATGGTCACACTTTATAATTTCGTCCACAGACTCAAAAGTTAGAACCACCTTGTACTGCATAATAAACAGTACCACAGGAAAGTACTGCTCAGTAGCTTTCATTTGAATGGTCACACTTTATAATTTCGTCCACAGACTGAAAAGTTAGAACCATCTTGTACAGCATAACAAACAGCACCACAGGAAAGTACTGCTCAGTAGCTTTCATTTGAATGGTCCGTAGTTACTAAAAGAAGGAATGACCTACAATGACCTACAATGAGCTACAATGACCTACAATGACCTACAATGACCTACAATGACCTACAATGAGCTACAATGACCTACAATGAGCTACAATGAGATACAACGATCAGCCACAGTGACCTACAATGAGCTACAATGAGCTTTAACGATCTACAATGAGCTACAACGAGCCACAACGACCTACAATGAGCTTCAACGACCCACAATGAGCTACAGTGACTTAGAAAAAGCTACAATTAACTAAAATTAGCTACAAGGGGTTTATAATATCACCATCCTTACCGTTATATACCATAGAAAGGTCGGTCCCGCGAGAGGAGAATAATTAGCGACCACCAGTTCACTTCTGAAAATCACCGGAAGTAACAAAAGGCCGTACCTGTACAAACTCACGGCTTTAGCATTCCATCTTACATTATCTTTGAACCGGAAGTGGTCTTGGTTCTTGTCGATCACCGCTCAGGGACGTAACTTACAAAGGGGCAAGGTGCTCGTTTTGTTAGGAACACTTTCCAAGAATACCAAACATTATCCTAAGGTGTCCAAGAATAACCTAGCATGTTCTAAAATTTTTGCAGATTTTCCATGATTCTAGCTTTCGTGGCAGGTGAGAAGCGTTGCGTGACAATCCATGTAGCTACGTGTATAAATGCAGTACTATACATGACATAAAGTGTATAAATAATTATACCTCATTTCAAAGCTACTAAAATAAAGAATAAAAAAATCCCTCCAAGATTTGAAGAAGGAATCACGGGGCCTTTTGCAGATTGCCGATGCTAGCCGATGATTCCCGAAAGATAGTTACCGATATCCTTGTATAAACATTTGTGATAAAAAAAGTTGAAGTGAAATGTTTGAAAGATAATATTTTTGAACCGGGAATAAACTTATTTATAATATGACCATACGGCCCCGCTGACGCAATCCTACAGAAAATAGAATCGCAAGGTGACGTGAGCGGGGCCGGACGGGTTGACGCGAGCCGGTCCGGAAAGATAACGTAAAGATAACGTAGTACAGGTACGGCCTTTTGTTACTTCCGGTGATTTTCAGAAGTGAACGGGTGGTCGCTAATTATTCTCCTCTCGCGGGACCGACCTTTCTATGTTATATAACGGTAAGGATGGTGATATTATAAACCCCTTGTAGCCAATTTTAGTTAATTGTAGCTTTTTCTAAGTCACTGTAGCTCATTGTGGGTCGTTGAAGCTCATTGTAGGTCGTCGTGGCTCGCTGTAGCTCATTGTAGATCGTTAAAGCTCATTGTAGCTCATTGTAGGTCATTGTGGCTGATCGTTGTATCTCATTGTAGCTCATTGTAGGTCATTGTAGCTCATTGTAGGTCATTGTAGGTCATTGTAGCTCATTGTAGGTCATTCCTTCTTTTAGTAACTACGTTGAATGGTCACACTTTATAATTTCGTCCACAGACTGAAAAGTTAGAACCATCTTGTACAGCATAACAAACAGCACTACAGGAAAGTACTGCTCATTAGCTTTCATTTGAATGATAACATTTTGATGTTTCATCCACAAATTAGTAGGAGTCCATAGTTTTAGGTACTATACAGCGTACTTTAAACATTGATTTCTGGTGTCTTTTGCTCCAGATCCTTCACAACGATTGCAAAGTATGCTCAGTACCAGGCCAACTCTTTTCAGGAGTCCTTGAAGGTACAACCTTAACTCTTTGAATATGTACAATGGAACCTTGGTTATTGTGACCACTTTTGCAGGGCTTGGAAAAGCACTCAATCATTTATTATTATCTTATTTGAAAAACCTAAGTTAATTTGACTACCTGTTATACAATAGTTTGGTATTTTCTTTGCATGGCAGGAAGAGCAGGATAGACGTTCAGGGATCAAGGAACCATCTCAGTCAGACAGCAGTGACTCTTCATCAGGCTCAAAGAAGTATGTGAACAGTTGAAATAATAATAATGGAATTTAACTGTACATACAGCATATTATTTTGTAGTTGTTGGTTGAGCAAAGCAAAAGATGATGATGATAAAGATGGCAATAGAGATTATGATGATAATGATAGCGACAACAGTGATGATGATGAAGATAATGAGGATGGTGATAATGATGACGATGAGGATAATGATGATGGCAGTGGGGAAGATGGTGATGATGATGATGATCGTAATGATACTGATTTCATTTGTTAATTTTTAACGGAGACAAGACCATAGCCGATTTCGAAAAATACCATAATACTCTTTTATGTGCAGGCTCAGCCTCACCGGGGTGTAATTATTCAAGTTTCCTTTGTTAGAATGGGACAGTGGAATTCAGAGTACGTGTCGGAATGCTAGCACATAGCATTGTCTGTTCTTATACAAATGTGCACCATATGCAAATTGCCAAGAAGTTGAAGCACAGTATGTGCAGTTCGTGCTGAAAGCAAAAGAAATTGGAAAAATCAGGCTTACATCAAGCACCAGCCAAACCTGCATTTTAAAGAGTATTATGGTATTAATTTTTTTTCAAAGTGGCCCATATCTCATCACTGCCCTCATCAATTGGAGGGGAGGGGAGGGGAGGGGAGTGCACCTCTGGGTATATTTCCATGTAACTTAACTCAGTGTTTCTTGTTTTATCTTTCAGTGGCAAAAAGGGCAAGGGGAAGAAATTTAAATGGATCAAGTTTGGTACCAATGTCGACCTCTCAGATGATAGAAGGTGAGTTCAAAATTTTCCTCAAAGTAGAAATCAATGTGACCTTCCACAGGAAAACCTAAACTTTAGAAAAGATATTTGATTAAACGGCTTTAAAAAATCAAAGGCTCCACAAGCCAACTTGTGAATACGACACAACCTTTGGACCCCCTCCCTCTCCTATGCCTTTTGCTCCACCAACCCCCCCCCTACCCTCTGCATCCAACTCCCCACCCTCCCCTCCCTCCGACATCATCTCCATGGGTAAAGCAGATCACCACTACCTATTGAATTTGGAACAGGCAAAATATAATTATTTGCAAGCCTTATGCACTGGCCAGTGGAATTACCAAGAGTAGTTTACAACTCATAGTTGGAAGGAAGGAGTCCGCATCAGCTTTAATTCGTTCAACGCTTTGCATATTCACAAGTTAAAAATGGATAGCCGACAGGTAGCAAATGGCCATCAAAAATGTCAAACAGTTTAGACAATTGGCATTGCAACCTCGTCCCCAGGGTCTCTCATCTTCCCGCCCCCTGGAGCGAGAGAAGAGAGACCCTGGTCAACTCTGGTCACATGCGTCCCAAAATCTGGGATGTAACAGATAAAAGATTTGAGGGAGGGGCGGCAAAGTGTGAAATTTGTTCGCTCTAGCAGAGCATTGCAAATCAAAACAAATCCGAAAAGCGTTTGGCGGCTTCCGATAAATGTGAAGCGGCGGTCATCTGCAGACTTCAAAACATATCCACATCGACTGGTTTTGAGAGTGCAAGTTGCTTTAGGATCTGTAAATTAACAGTTGGGGAATTGTCACGGCGCTTGAAGATTTGTCGGCAGTATTAAAAGCTAATTTTGGACTCGCAACACAATTACAGTCCAATTTTATTACTGGACGCCGCCGCTAAGCTCGGTCTCGGCAGAAAATGCTTTTGATTTTATATGGCATTGTTCCGAACTAAGATGAATTATCGCTACATACTATTTAGCAGGCGATCTTCAAGCTTCATTCGACAGGCACATTAAATTGTCGCCGTCTGTTCTCGGACGATGGCGAAGTGGAAAAATATTTTGACATGCAGATCGACTCTACACTTTTATAATTTTATAACAGGAAACGAAGTAGAGAAGATAATGATAGCTTTTATTCTTCGTAGGTGAGGCATGTTGTTTTGTTAAACATTTACCAGTTGCAGCCGTGTGAATGTCTATATATGTACAAGATCTTTACATTTCATTATTTCATTATACGCTTGTAAAATTATTGAACGATAACCATTTTAATCCTTGCGCAAAATTCATTCACTTTTGTTTGAATCGTTTGATTGAACCGTTTCCGGACATCAACGGACTCGCGCACAGCACGAGCCACTATGAAGAAAACGAGACAAAGTTACAAACACTGTCGACCCCTCCTTAGAAATATAATTGTCCAAGAGGCACGTGACCAGAGTTGACCAGGGTCTCTCTTCTCTCGCTCCAGGGGGCGGGAAGATGAGAGACCCTGGGAACGAGGTTGTTGGCATTGACATGGTATTCTCAAACCTTTAAACGGTTTATCGAAATGGTAGAATGGATAAAGAAAGAGGATTTAATGGAGAGCCATTTCAATCAAACATTTTCTTGGTTTATATTGTGTCTATTTTTAATTATTGTGAAGTAACTATGAAATAAGTTAACAATGTTTCTTTGCACCCAGATGGAAAGCACAACTTCAGGAACTCACAAAACTTCCACCATTTGCAAAGGCAAGTGAAGGTTACAAATTTAATGACAGCAGTACATGTAACTTGAAATTAAAAGTTTGCAGAAATTATGCACCCAAAGTACGTTTTGCTGATAATAGCAAACATGTTTGAAACTTTATTAAATTGCCATCAACCAATAGCAGAAACACAGAAGAGCTTTTTCTGTTTCCTGAATGCATCAGAGGAGCAACATTGACACAGTAGTGGAGAGAGCAACCGTCCACCAGTGAATCCCTAATTCTGTGACATGAGAGTTTTTTCATAGGTGTAGGCTTAGGCTGAAAAGTTTTTTTTTTTTTTTGGGGGGGGGGAGGGGGGGTTCTGGTTTCTCTTCCCCCCCAAAGTCCCCCCCCCCCTCCTCAAAGCCCCCTCCCTTTTAAGGCCCCCCCCATCCCTTTTTCCTTCAAAACCAAACAATAAATGACAGACTGTATTACCCATATAGTTTTACTGTACCAAGCTGGGCACAAATTAACATACAGAACTCACGAGCTTTGGAGGAAATATTACCAGATGAGTACTTATACTAAAAAATAATCGTAATTACGGTAACCATGAATCATAGCACTTCATTATTCAATCAAAGCATTGTTTATGGACGTTTGCCTATGTGCAGGAAGCTTGGATGGCATCGCATTTTGCTAAACTATAGTAAGTCCCCTCCCCCATCTCTATTTAGCCCCCCCTCCAAACATGCTCGTAAAAAATAAGCTCCAGGGGGCTTAACAGAGGAGTCACGGTTTGTGGATCCATATACTGTAGATGTCCTGGCATGTCAAAATTAAGTGACATGGCTTTACTCTCTTAATGTCGTGGATTGAACTAGAATGGCCGTGTGCTAATTGTGTACTTTCTCCTTCAGGTTGTAAGTCCAGGGAACATGTTGAGCCATATTGGTCACACCATTCTGGGAATGAACTCTGTGCAGTTGTACATGAAGATACCGGGGTGCCGGACACCAGGTAACATTCAGCTATTTAACATTTTAATACCCAATATCGAAATACAAATTTTCCTTTCTTGTCCACGTACGTTTCCACTTAGTAGTGGAGAGAAGTCATTAAAACATCAAGAAAATTCATCCTGGGTGATCATGTCGGTGGTAATTGCTATTGGGGCTTAAAGGCGAACCTGCAGTATAAAAGGGCAAAGCCCACGCCGAATCTAATGCAAATGAGCAAGAACAATAGATTTTGCTCATTTGCACGAGTTGGACAGTCCAGCCGCCTTTTATAACGCGGGTTTGGTGTTAAAAGGTTAACTATTTTTACAAAAAAATGGATGCATAGAAGTCAATTGTGAAGCACGGTTTTTCCTATCTTTCTTTACAGCTAGTAAAAAATGATTTCTGATTCAGAAGAAGCAATAACAATGCAATAACAGGGTTACTTTAAAAAAAAAATTCATATTTATATCAGTGGGAACAAATGGTCCAGTTTTGTTTCAAATTATTCTACTGGTGTTCTAAGAGTAAAAATAAGTGTCGTGGGATACAGAGTTGAGATAGCCAGGATGAAAAGGACTACAAGTTGAAAACATTGGGCCCCTTTTTTAGGGTTATCGTGTTGTGTAGATTGGAGAGCTCACTAAAACTAATTATGGTTGATTCTCTCTTAGAAAATTCATTTGCTATCTCCCTCTTGGTGTTCCATAACCATTAATTTCGGTAATGAGTCACAAAGGTATTTAGTTTTAATTCGGGGCGGTGTTGATCCAAAAATGGTAAAATTCTAATGACATATGTACTGTAGCTACTTTAACCTTTTAAGCCCTAATATCAAAATTTTAATTCTCATTTCTAGTCCTAAACATTTCCTATAGAAGTAGTGGGGAGAAATTGTTTGGATATCAAGAGAACTCTTCTTGTGTGATCATGTCCTTTAATTCTCATGACCTTTTTGATTGATGAGGCATTGATATTACAAGGAGAAAATTGATGCTGATCACTCTTAGGGCTTATAAAGGGTTAAAGTCTCTACTAATATCATCATTGTTCTGTTAGTAAACATTAATATGTTTTGCTGATTGTGTAATTAATTGATTTCATCAGGTCATCAAGAAAACAACAATTTTTATGCTATAAATATCAACATTGGTCCCGGAGACTGTGAGTGGTTTGCGACACCAACAGAATACTGGGGAGTCCTTCATAATCTGTGTGAAAGGTAAGTAAATGCCATGATATAGCTGTGCTTAAATGAAAGTTATCTACAGCTTACTCAAATTTATGCAAGTTTATGTAAATTTATACATATTTGTGCAAATTTATGAAAATTACATACTAGATTCATGTAAAATTATTTAAGGACGTTCGCGCGAAATTCTTCTACAAGACAGATTTTTTTTCAAACTTATGCTACAGTCTGATAATGAGTTACTGATGTCAGAAATGCCAAAAAAATTGGGGGTCACCGAATTGATTTAAGAGATATGGTGTGTAGAAATAATACCCTGTTTTTGAAAAGTTAGTCCTCGTAACATAACATGGTGTCCATGGCTTTTAGTTAATTAAAACAATATCAAGATGAATCGCTGGGGAGCAACTATCATATTCAAATGTTATCTAAGTGGGCCTGATTCGTAAGTAATTCAAACTGTTTTCAACCTTTAAATGAGTTAACCCTTTAAAGAGGGCATTCGGAAACAACATACAGCTGAGATATGAGTGCAATTTGACGTCGCGTGGATAAAACAATGACAAAAAAATCAAACTTCTACAAGACAGGTTTTTTCTTTTTTTCACAAACTGTAGGCAATCGGTAATTAAAGTAATATAGGAAGAAAAAAATAGGGGTCGCCATCCATCCAAGCGAGTTAAATCAAAGCAAAGTTAACGCAACGGCTACCATCCGTTCATGTGAATAGATTTCTTCCTTTGCGCGCGCGCTCGTGCACGATGTTGCATGGAGTTACGACATGAATTGCGCGCGCAGTAAGGATGCACATAAACAATTGGCGCGAACGTCCTTAAATGTAAATTTAATAAATTCATGTAAATTCATGTAAATTTAAAAATTGAAAATTCTGTTGTAACAGATGTTGCTGAATCAGTATTTTTTTTCAATTTAGAATGCTAAACCCACATGTTGCTCAGAATAGTTGATTCGTAGAACATTCAATCAATTGATTCAATCATTTTGATCACATTCAACCAACTAGAGCAATAAATTAAACACTATAAGGTACTTTTAGCATGTATTTTTTTTACTGAATAGTTCTTCCTTTTTTTTTGTTGCAGGAATAACTTGAATTTCCTAACAGGTAAATTTTCATCTCACTGTTACTTTTTGTGCAATGTATTAGGTTACCAGCTTAGCTTGAAGTACCGGTATTCGAAATTTCTGCAATTGACATCTCACTGTTGACACTTTTTGTGAAGGTTCCTGGTGGCCGATACTGGAGGAGCTTTATGAGGAGCGAGTTCCAGTGTACAGATTTATCCAGAGACCTGGTGATCTTGTCTGGCTTAACCCAGGGGTGGTTCACTGGGTGCAGTCATCGGTAAGCTATTCAGCTGTAGTCATCTGCTAGGAAAAGACAAAAATTCATCAGACAGTAAACTCAGTGTTCTAGCTAGCCTTAATTGCCTACTCCAAAGAAAAATTATATGCCAGGCATACTTTTGTAGCTTTAGATTACAATCTGTTCTGATATCAAAACACCAGAAAGTGGGTTGAAAAAATGAGGTGCACCCAAGTGTTTTTAACCATCTTTGAAGTGTATAGATACCTAATGAAACACTCTTTAATGTTTATGATATAGCTCCTCAAACTGATCATTAAACACAGAGAAAACAAAGGAATGAAATCGCCATAATCTCTGTAATTAAGATTGGGTTTTCAAACCACTGTCACATTTATAAATGATTTTCTCTGTTCCAGCTTGATGAATTACCGGTACATTGTGTTAACCCTTTAAGCCCTAATATCAAAATTTAAATTCTCATTTCTTGACCCTATACATTTGCTATAGAAATAGTGGGGAAAAATTGTTCAGATATCAAGAGAATTCATCTTGGATGATCATGTCCTTAATTCTCATGACCTTTTTGATTGGTAAGGCATTGATATTACAAGGAGAATTTTGATTCTGACCACTCTTAGGGTTTAAAGGGTTAATGAGTTTGAGATTGATATAAGAAATTGAAGCAGTGAGTGGAATAAAGCCCTAAGTGAATTCTGATCAACTGCTAGATTCTCATTCCAGTTTGTCTTGTATATGCTCATGAACAAAGGGAGAATTTGGTTTCAGATCAGGGGTCACTTTGGGCCTTATTTCAGTTTGGGATAAGGCACTAAGTGACTCCGGATCTATAGCCAAATTCTCCCTTTGTTGCATGAGCATATACAAGATAGACTGTAAGGAGAATCTAGCAGTTCACCAGAATTCACTTAAGGTTTTATTCCACTCACCGCTTCATTATTGTACTTTGTAGGGCTGGTGTAATAACATTGCATGGAATGTAGGGCCAATGACAGAGGACATGTATCATGCTGCTATTGACAGATATGAATGGAACAAACTACAAGGTAAGAATACCTATCCCTTTATTGCAGTAGTTACTAATCACATATGACCTATATGAACCACTTTCAATCAAAGAAAGGCTATAAAATTATGCTCAATTCTGGCATGATTTCAAGGCAACTGAGTATGGAATTGCCTTCTGCTTAAAATACTTAGACTCCCGAGAACTGCTTTTAAACAAAAAAATTTGAGGTCTCCTCTTTTCAATTGTCGACACCGAAGACAGTTATGTTGACTCGCCCACTCTGTTGAATAAAATAGTGAAGCAGGAGCTATAACTGAAATCTATGATATTAAGTAAACCATAATATATATAATATTATAAGTTTTTCTTTTCATTCATATTACTACATGTAGGAGCTAATGTTAATTTTTGTTCTTATTTTTGACAACCCGCCTCGATTAGCTATGCTAACTGCGGGTTGTCAATGTTGAAAATATTGTTATATTTATAATGAAATAAAATTGTTGTTGTTGTTGTATTTCACCATTTTGTTAAAATATGACATTTATATTTTACTGCACCTGATAATTGATGAACTCAGTGATCCATGAATTGTAGTTGCATCATAAAGCCGATACACTTAGGGTTAATCACTTACCCTGGCTGCAATTAAAGTCACCAAAACCCCAGTCACTAAACCTTGTGTTAGCCCAACCCCTAATATGAGTGCAACTTTCTTTAACTACCAGTATCAAAATAGCAAAGGCAACCCACGTTAAAAAAATAACATACAATGAAAATACTAACCTAGGTTAAAAAAAATGACCCAGGTTGAAATAAATGTAACCTGAAAGTAAATTTGACCTAATTAAAGAACAATGTACACTGTGTATGCAGTGTATATCCAGTGTATAATGTTGTAGTTTAAAATGAATCTTCGGTCACAATGATTTCAAACTACCGTAGTTTAGTTTTAATTTTCTTTTGTTCCAGATTAATTGACATAATCCTAAGACGTAGAAAAATACAAATCAAACTAGTTTGAAGTCATTTTAACCTGAGATCATTTTAAACTACAACATATACACGGTATACACCTAATTCAATAAAGGTTGCTTTGGTCATTGGTAATTGGGCACTGGGAACCTATTGTTTTGGCGGTCACCCAAGTGAAGCATTGCATTGTGTTCCGTATGCCCAATGACCAATTCCCAAAGCAACCTTTATTGAATTAGGTGTATATACAAGGTATGATTTCATTTGTTTATAATATCTTCAAATGATTTCCAGGTGAGAAGTCCATTGTTGCCATGATTCACCTTTCATGGAACTTGGCCAGGAATGTCAAAGTTGTGGAGAAAAGGCTTTATGAACACATCAGGTAAAACGTTAGCTGCTTTTGTTATTAAGATCTGCTTTGTGATTGTGATTAGTCCAGTGTACCTCGCATGCCAGAGGTTCCTCTCTAATAAGCTCCCTTTTGGGAGCAAGAAACTTATTAAGGGCCCCCCCCCCTTCCCTTTTCCTTCACAAACAAAGCAATTAATGACAGACTGTATTACCGGTACATTTTCACCGTTACCAATCCGTTACCAACCTTTGGGGGAAATATTACTGGCATTCATTGATCAATCATAGTATGATTTATGGACGTGTATCCACGTGCAGGAAGTTCAGATGACATCGCATTTTGCTAAATTATAGTAAGCCCCCCTTTATAATAAGCTACCCCCCCCCCCCCACCCCCCCACTCAAACATGCTTGAAATGAATAAGCCACTTGGTGGCTTAATAGAGGATTTACAGTATGTTAATGTGTTTGCAGAGTGGTGCTTGCGAGATCCCTAAAGTACTGCCAGGTTACCATAGAGAAACTGAAGCATGCTGGGATTGAGGTCATGTGGCATGGCAAGAGAGACAATGAAGGCTCGCATTACTGTGCTCAGTGTGAGGTAAGAAACACAACAACAATATCAAGTGTAAAAATTCTGTTTTATTTGGAAAATATTTTTAATCGATCAATCAATAAATCACTCTGCAACACAGAAAGCCATAAAAACTTAGAACAAAAAATCATCTTTCAAATCAGCACTCTCAAACCCCACGGAATCAACGAACGCTTTTCATTCAACTAATTTACATTTGTTTTTCACGTGACCAAATTTCCACCAATAGCGGAGCTCCACCTACTATGTAAAACCACACACTACCCACAATCCCTTGATTCGCTCCAACGAAGGGCTAGCGCTCAAAACGTCATCTTTCTCAAATCTTTTTACGGTGGCTAATTTACCTTATCAACTCAGTCGATAAAACCAAATTCTTGTGCTTCACCTCCACCGACGCAGCACCACAGTTTCTCTAGAAACTAACCCCATTCAATAAATCAGTTAGCTTTGTTTAATGAGAGTGTCACTCAATAGTCATATGACTAAAAATCATGTGGCCCTCGAATTCCAGATCTTGTTTCCTTTTAACCCTTAAGCCCTAAGTGTGATCAGCATCAAATTTCTCCTTGTAATATCAATGCCTTATTAATCAAAAAGGTCATGAGAATTAAGGACATGATCACACAAGATGAATTCTATTGATATCTAAACAATTTCTCCCCACTACTTCTATACAAAATGTATAGGGACAAGAAATGAGAATTTAAATTTTGATATTAGGGCTTAAAGGGTTAAGGTTCAACTTACTTCTCAGCGTTTGGAAACACTCTTTCTCGTGTTTGATATTAACATACCCTATTATTGGCATTCTTATATTTCTTCAAATCCCTATCACTACCAGCTGTAAGTATCTCCATTCAACTTGTTCGTTTTCCTTGATGTTACAGGTAGAAGTGTTTAATATGCTGTTTGTAACGGACAACAAGAAGCATTTAGTTTACTGCCAGGATTGTGCGAGAAAAACCAGTGCCAATCTCAATGGATTTATTGTCCTTAATCAGGTGAGAACAGCTCTGCTCCTAAAGCATGACAGTTTCTTACTGCACCTTCAAAAATAGTGGACCATAGGGTTTGAAACTCACCAAAGATTTTATTTTTTGCTGACGTCAAGCTACCTTCAGACCTAAAAGTGGTGTTACACGAGTCACAGGGCTCGAAATTGCGACCAATACGGTCGCATTTGCGACTTAATTTTTGTGTTTGCGACTAAAGCTTCCAGAGGAGTCGCAAATTTGCGAGTAGTTTTCGCCGTGGCCAATAACGAAATAAAAAG